>JANDJZ010000780.1:0-22135 GCA_027943245.1 Acanthamoeba sp. SK_2022b | reverse complement strand
GGCGGTGGTTTCTTGTCGACCCTGAAAGACGACACCGGGAACGCCGAGGCCGTGCGGTAGAGCGAAGCCTTGCGCTCCTCTGTCGAGATCAGATCGTTCGGCGCGTCTTCAGTTGTGTGGGTGGGTTGTGTGCATGTGCGCGTGTGTGCGTGTGTGCGGCGAGTGGCGGGTGAGCGAGACATCGACTGGCGGCCATGGCTGAGAGAGGGGGGGAGAGAGACGGTGCATACCGATGGGCTGCTTGAGGCCCTGGGCCATGTGTATGGGCACGGCGCGCGCCCGCTGTTGGGCCTGCTGGCCCCGGATGTGCTCGGCCAGACGCAGCAGCTCCTTGTCCACCTCGGCCTGCGTTCGCTTCCTCTCGCTGTCCGTCGGCCCCTTGAACTCGTTCACCGCCGCTCTGTTGTTGTCATTGTGGCATCACGCACACAATGAGTCATCAGTTGCGTGTCGTGCCATGTGTGCGTGTGTGTGCGTGTGTGTGTGTGTTTTGTACGTGATCTTGATCATCCACTGCTTCTTCATGAAGTCGGATGACGTGGCGATGACCAGCCGCTTGGCGTTGGACGCGAAGATATCAAACACGAACTCGACCTTCTTCATCTTGGTGGGCGAGTCCTGATTTTTGGCGTCGGTCCGGGCACAGTGAGCACGCGTGGCGCAAGACGGGACAACTCCTCTCTATTCTCTACATGTAGAGATGGAGAGAGCCCATCGCTCGTTGTCGCGACGAGGGAGGATGCCGGGAGTAACGGCAGTACCTTGACGATCATATCTCGCAGCGGAAACGAACTGAACTTGGCTCCCTTGGGCAGCTTTACATTTCCAGTTACATAAGGAGGGTCAATAAAATAATTAAATAATAAAACGAACAAGATTATCTTTTCCGATCACCTTGCTCTGGTCATGCAGAGCCCATCTCCCATTTAAAAAGGTGATAACAATGATAAAATAATATATAGATATAAAAGCGAAGCCTTCGTTCTTTGATTGCTAGGGGGTTTGTGGGGGGGGGGGCTAACCTCCACTTTCTCTTCGATTTCGCGGCTGCGTCGGATGGAGCTGCCCTTGTAGAGTCTGAGCTCGGTGCGTGTGAGGACCATATAGGTCTTTTGCCATTTGGAGAAGAACCCCTTTTTCATCTTGTGTACGTGGCCTTCGAACAGATTTTTGTCGTGTGCGTTCTGCTGCAGTCGCTCTAGGCCTTGTGCAAGAACATCAGACGGCTCCATCTCCTTCTCCCTCCTTCTCCTCTCCGATGTAAATGAATTGTTAAAAAGAAGGGATGAAGATATGGACGTTGTCAATCAAGATAGAGGCTGCCGGCAGAGGTGGTGAATAAGATTGGGAGCAAAACGCCTTGGATGGGAGGCGAGGGCTGGTTGCGCCGTTGCTGGTCGTTGGTTCCGCCCTATGGTTCTCCTTTGACGGTCGCCTTCGTTCTTTCTCCCTTTATTTGTTTGCCCGCATATTTTTGGCTCTCCAGCTCACGGTGGGAAGTGCTGGCCCCAGCTCCCGATCGCGGCAAACAAACACTCCGCAGCCCGGACCGAATGGCAGTCTCCTGATCAGGTAGCTGGCTACAGATGGTATTTCGATCTGGTCCTCCGTGCGCGCAAAGGAGGGATGGTCGTTGAAGCGCGATGTACCATCGGGCCATGGAGAGACACGCCACAGATCGGTTTGAAATACCATTGGCTCAAAAAACAATTCCTTAACTTTTCCATCGTCTCTCTTTGTGTGTTTATTTTTTCTGATTTCGTTGTTCACGCCAGGAAGGATCGAGAAGGAGGAGTCCATCGATCGCCACAATCTTCACAAAATGGTACGTGTTCTTCACCTTCAAACCGCCACTGCCTCCCTCAAACAAAATTTGCCATTCTCTGGGCTTGGCTATGCCCGTTTGATTCTCCATGCTATCGCCTCCATTAGCGCTCTACGTAGTGCTGGCTTTCAATCGCAGCGCTAGCGCTGCACGTCTGCGGCGCAGAAGGTTGCGCCTTCATTCCAGCGCTCCCGCTATTCGCACACGTGATTTATTGACACTAACCATGCTCTACGCGTACGCAGACGTCAAAGGGCAGTAAGATGCTCCAGTTCATCAACTATCGTATGAAAATTACGATCGAAGATGGACGGACGCTGGTGGGCAAATTCATGGCCTTTGATAAACACATGAACCTCGTACTCGGCGATTGCGAGGAGTACCGAAAGATCACGCCCAAGGGCAAGGGTAAAGAGGAGCGAGAAGAGAAGAGAGTCCTTGGCCTGGTCTTGATTCGAGGAGAAAGCGTCATTTCGCTCAACGTTGAGGGTCCCCCTCCCATTGAGGTACTCTTTCCTCCCAGCAGCACTTGCTCGAAGCAACTCGCAATTCTACAGACCCCCCCCCAATTATTCGTTAGCCCAATTGTGGAAGCGCTGACCCGTGAATCCAAATCATCGCATTACAGGAGAACCGATTGAAGGGCATCCAGGTCGGTATCCCCGGCCCCGGCGTGGCCAGGCCTGGTGGACGAGGTATCGCCATGCCTCCCATGGAGGGAGCCCCCGCACCCGGTCTGTCCGGCGCTCCCGTGCGCGGCGTGGGTGGCCCCGCTCCATCGATGATGATGCCTCAGGGCCGTGGCGGCCCCATGGGTACTCTCCCTCCCAATCCCACTCTACTCCATGCCCTATCTAACGTGTCGTGTTTCCTCTTCTCTCCTCTCACTTAGGCATGCCCTTCCCTGGTGCTCCCGGCATGGGCAGAGGAATGCCCGGCATGGGCCCTCCTCCCGGCATGCCCGGTGGGCCCCCGCCCGGCATGGGCGGTCCCCCTCCTGGCATGCCCCCGATGGGTCGCGGCATGCCCGGCATGATGGGCGGCCCGCCTCCCGGCATGCCCCCGATGGGCCGAGGAATGCCTGGCATGGGCCCGCCTCCCGGCATGCCCGGTGGCCCCCCGCCCGGCATGCCCCCGATGGGTCGCGGTATGCCCCCGATGGGCGGCCCTCCGCCTGGCATGCCCCCGATGGGCCGAGGCATGCCCCCGATGGGCGGTCCTCCGCCTGGCATGCCTCCGATGGGTCGAGGCATGCCCCCGATGGGTGGCGCTCCTCCGCCTGGCATGCCCCCTTTCCGTCCCTCGTAAAGAGCGTTGTAGCGGCGCGCCCCACCGCGGACAGCAAGAAGCCGCAGCGACGACCACACGAACAAAAAATAAAAATGAAATAAAAAATCAAACCCATTTCCTTTTCTTTGCTTTTCTTAGTTTTTATCGAGTTTGGATCTGTCGTTGTCCTGGCGACAGTTAAGCTCAAGGAAGGAGAGGACGGCAAGCACGACCACACTGGCGTGGCATTTGTTGGAAAAGAGATAAGATGACACTCGATTCGATCAAATCTGGAGGTGGTGCCCTTCTGGCGAGCCTGTTCCAGGGAGGAGGCGAGACCTCGACGGGCCTGTTGGCCGGTCTGGGCGTGACGGCAGCGGCCGTTGGCTTGGGGGCGGCCTACATGCTGGTCCTACGCCAGCCCTCCTATGCGTCGTTTCAGCTGCTCGCCAGCTTCCCTACCACGCCGCCCAACGAGCTCTTCGACTTCCTTGTGGAGCCCGCCAACTACTACGACCCACGCATCAACAGGAAGGGCTACCGACCTGTCGTAGTGGAGCGCGAGGCTGGGAAGATCAACTACGTTCTCGAGGACGACGTCCTCGGCGGCCTTCTCCATTTCTCCACACCTGTCGTGCGCCGCTTCTATGAGCACCCCAATGGCCGCGACACTACGGGCGAGTACGTCTTGCCTTTTTATTTGTTGCATATTATCTGGTTTATTTATTATTTTATCCATTTCTCATTTAAATTCTTGTCTTTCGTGTAGAGACAAGCAGGGCGAGGACAAGCGGCACAGTGGGTCGCGTGTGTTGATCCTGGACTGCTGCGCCCTCGGGGTGTTTGTGAAGATCATCTGGCACTTTGTGGGGACGAGGAGAAGCGCGGACGGAGAGGAGGCTCAGGAGGAGGATGAAGCGTCGTCGGCCGATGTGGGCACGGACGTCAAGATCAAAGTCAGCCTGCAGGGTCCGTGGTGGAAGCTCAAGCTGCTGCAGGCCGGCATGCAGAAGGAGCTCACGGCGAAGTTGAGCAAGCTCCAAGTCCTCGCCCATCAGGAGTGTGGCCTCAACTAAGCGTGCTGGTGGGCTAGAGCGTAGTGGTGAGGCCAGGCGCTCGTAGCAAGAAGGGCCAACAATACTGTACAAGAGGTGAGTGAGTACAAATGTACATGAACAGTGGGAGGAGAAAACACAAGTTGTTGGTTGGCTGGACAGGAGGTTCAGAGGGCTCACGCCTTTGTGAGAGCTGTACGGAACCACCTCGGTGAGTTGGCACACTGGCCAATAACTTGGCAACAAGGCTTGGACGAACTGGGTTTTCCAGGGCGCTCAAAGTGGCTTGAGCACAAAACTACCAATCACATCGGGTTGTGACACTTGGCCTCAGCATCACCACCTCACAACTGCCCCTTTGCACGGGTTGTCCTGGGCTTTGGCTTCTCCCTGTAGTGGAGGTGTCTGCAACGTTGGAGCACATAAAAAGGCGCAGTGCCGTTGGACATTTAAAGGGGCCACCGAGAGGATTAAGGCTGGCTCCGCGCATAGCCGCCACAACCATGGACTTGTCACGAGTCTGCTGAACTCCACCTTAAGCGCGGCCCGTGTGCAACAGCAGTCCCAGTGCACGGCAGGGATATGTCATCGCCGCGATTGCCTTTGAACCACATTAACCATCAACATCCAGACACTATCACTCAAGCTGGTCCCAACCACCAAGGGCCTGCTTTATCGATACCGCTACAGCATCAGCTCTACAGGTCGAGTAGGCCGACGCCAGCTCAACAGGCTCAAGGATGAACTTCACGTCGATGACGAAGAAACGCCACTTCCTGGTGACAATGGCGGTAGTTGGCTGCGTTTTCTTCCTGATTGCCCTACACGGACCCAGGGCCAGGCACCAGGACCTGCCTGTTGGGCTGGAAGGGTCCGATGTTCAACAGCATCCCCCGCGGGGACTGCTTCAGGCCTCTCATCCACCTCTCCTGGCCGGGGACGATGAAGACGACCCCGTGGCTATAGTGGCTATCACACCCAGCCCTTCACCCGTGGCACATCGTGTCACCACCGAGGGAGTCCATCTCAGCGCGGAGGACAGCGCCGCTCCTCCCGAGGAGGACCCAGCAGAGGCACAGGAGAAGGCCGACACGTTGGCCAAGCTCAGCAGGCGCGGTTGGCAGAGCCAGCTCGAGCTCGAGAGGGCGCTGGAGATACTGAGGAGGACCGACGAGTTGCTGACGCAGGCTGGCCGCGACTACTTCCTCACCGACGGCAGCCTGCTGGGCTACTGCCGTCACGACGGCGGGTTCACCCCATGGGACGACGATATGGACATCATGACCTCGCGCGACAACATGGAGTGGCTTCTCAGCGAGGAGGGTCGCCGTCAGATCACAGCCCATGGCCTGGCACTCAAGATGTTGGGTTCGGGCAAGTATCACAAGGTACACCAATCTCCCATGACAATGTCATGTTCGACACTTGCTGAAGCGTGTTGCGTAGTTGTACCTGGCGGGCGAGGACATACCGCGAGCTGGCGACTGCTCGTGGGGCTATCCCTTCCTCGACGTGTTCCCCTACGACCTCAACACCACGACTGGCCTGATCGACGTCCACAGCTCCACTTCCAAGCTCCCATCCATCTACCTACCACCGCTACGCGTGACCTTCCATCCGCTCGTTCCGCAGGGCCTCCTAGTGCCTAACCAGGCGGGCCTGCTGCTCGACATGCTCTTCCCGGGGTGGCGCACGACCTGCAAGATGGAGGGCTACAACCACCGGTTGGAGGAGGGCGACGACTCGCACGAGGGCGACTGCAAGGAGCTGGCCAAGCTGCTGGGCGTCAGACTGGCACCGCCCCAGCGGTGCCCCTCGGCCTCCATGCACACACTGTGAGCCATAAGCGATGCTCATCACTCTGCTCACCACTCCCATATTCTCATGTGTACAAAAAACCAGCCAAAGGACAGCCGTAAACATCAAAGATGACCCACTTCATTGCGTCCAGCATCGCGGTCCTCGCTGTAGCATGATGTAGTGGTTGAAACGCCGGATTGTTAGCGACCACGCGAGATCGCACCACCAGCCACCTGGCTGAAGACAGAGGCTGCGGCCATAAACCATCCCTCCCTCGACACGTTTGTTCACTTGCAACAAACCCAAAGATGCAACCACTTCATTGCTTCATCGAGGGTCGTGGTCCTCGCTGTCGCCCAGCGTTCTTGGATTGGGGACCACGGCTGGGTCGGTGTGGGTGTTGTTGGTATGGCGTGCGTTCGCCTTCTGGCGCTCCTTGTCATGCCAGTCGCGTAGGAGCCCCTTGGCCTCGTCGGCGCTCTGGCGCGAGCCGTCGACGCGACTGCTGGTGAGCCGGAGGGAGAGCACGATACCGACCGCAGCCGACACGGCCAGCACGAAGAACATGAAGTAGTGGTTGAACGGGAACGACAGATCGTTGGTGAGCGACCACGCGAAGATCGCACCACCAGCCACCGGCCCGACAGTCTTGGCAATCGAGGCGATAGCTTCGCTGAAGCCGTTGGCTGCGGAGGGGGGGCTCGCGGAGTCAGATCAAAGAACGAAAACGGAGAAAGAACGAAAGCGCGTTAAGTCGCACCGGCGCCTCTGGTCTCGGGACTGGCCGTGTTGTTGATCAGCACGAAGACAGCTGCACGAACGCGAGACGGTGTGAGCACGCGTGGAGGCGGTCAGGACAAGCAAGGCGAGGGCATGCGCACCGGTGTAGCAGAGGGTGGCCCCGAGGGCGCGCACGACGCTCAATGGAATGACGAGCATCCACAGCACGAGTTGCCCGAGAGGGACGATCAAGTTGAGCGCCGGGAAGGCTGCAACCCAATCCATTAGTTATTTTGTTATTTTACTTTATACTTAAAATACATAATAATTGTAATTTACATAAAATAAACTAGTCGGTTGGTGCAGTACCAATGAAGCAGGGGATGAGTAGAATGAGACCGACGCGGAACAGCATGAGCGAACCGAAGCGCTTCTCTGCACAGCGCGTGTCACGTGTCGTATCGATGAGCCAACGCAGGCACACACTCACGTGTGAGCGAGCGGGGCGAGGTGGCTTGGTACCGAGCGTGGGGTAGACAAAGAGCTGGAAGAAGACGATGGTGAGGCCCACCACGGCGAGCGCCGCGCCGATATCGGTCGACGAAAAATCGAGGCCGCCGACTTCGGGCTTGTTGATGGCCCACAGGGAGAAGATCTCGACGAAGACGAGCACGGAGAAGGTGAGCAGGCCGTAGAGCAGCGCGCAGATCACCACGTCCACCTCCTTCATGATCAGACGCAGCTCCTCCCAGTTGCCGCGCTTCTTCTTCGACTCCTCCCGCATCTGTACACGCATCGACCACACATCAGCACGCTGCACGCTGCACGACACACGACACACGGCACACGTGTGATCACCTTTTGCAGGAGTTGCTCTTTGGCCTCGGCGAGTTCGAGGTCGAGCTCGCGCTGGACCTCCGCCTTGAGTCGTCTGTCGGCCTCCTCGTCGGCCTCCTCCTCGCCGCTCCCCGCGGCCTTGTGTGCGCCGACGGCGCGAGACTGGCGGCGAGGCGACGGCGTTTCGTCGATGACCTGCGCCAGGCCGGGCTGCCGCTTATCCTCCAGAAACAGATAGCCGCCAACCTTTGATACGGAAACGTACGTGTGTGCGTTTCGGTGAGTGGAGGAAAAGAACGAAAGCGACGGACTCACCTCAGGAAAAAGAGAGAAGAGAGAAGAGAGGGGGGGGGCGTACCATGCCGGTCGCGGAGATGAGCGTGGAGACGAAGCACGGGAGGAAGTAGGGGAACTGCTCGAGGAAGTCGCCGTGGAACGTGTCTGGAGGAAACAGCGCGCCATACTTTTGCGTGGGCTGCGACAAGAATCCACCGACCGTCGGGCCCACTGGCCACACAGGCACACAGCGTCAGCAGCCACAGCGCCAACACACACACACACACACACACACACACACACACACACACACACACACACACACACACAGAAGCTTACGAATGACGCCCAGGCCGTAGATGAGAGAAGTGACGGACATGGCGCGCGCCTGGTTGGTGCCGTCGGTGACGTCGCCGATGTAGGATCGGGCCACGGCGAGGTTGCCGTTGAGCAGGCCGTGGATGGTGCGGGTGATGAGCGCCCACGCGTAGTTGACGCTCAGCCCGAACATGAGGACGCTCACCAGCGACCCGGCCATGCCCACCATCAGCACCCGCTTGCGACCCACCTTGTCCGACCACACGCCCCACCAAAAACTGTTGGCCACGCCACGCGATAGAGCCAAGGTCAGGAGAGCAGCGACAATGCGGAGCAAGGGGCTGTGTGTGGCCAACCTGGAAATGAACTGTGCAAAAGAGAAAGAAGACGCCAGCAGACCGGCGTAGAATCCCACTTCTGTGGGCGAGCCCGCCACCTACACACACGGTGATTGCTGTTGGCGATGGGTGCGGTGGTGGCGTGTAGAGTTGGAGGCGGGTACCCCGAAATCCCAGACCATGAAGGCCACAAAGGGGAACAGCATCGAGTTGGCAAACGACTGCACGCAATTTTTATGTTTTCATTTTAAAAAATAAATGGGGAAAGAAAGAAGAATAAAAATCAATTAAAAGAACGAATACATAAAAAAACGCGAGAGGCGGATGCGGAGGGGCACCTCACTGAGGTAGACGCAGGCCGTGACGAACATCTCCTTCTTTGGCAGAGGTGTCTCTGCGACTGGTGGCGGCCGCGTTGTTGCATCTCTTTCCTCCCACACATCGTCCTGCATGCTGTGACTGTCTGCAAAGCCAACACCATTTGCCATTTTTGTTGTGAAATCTGAATCTGAGATGATTTCCGAGATTCATCCCAAAATGCAACGGAATCGGCCTAGCTCGTACCTTGTGTCGGCTCGCCTCAAGGCTGTGGCAGGAACGAAAGCGGAGAGCGATAAGAAGGAAAGGCCGATACGGCAGGTTCGTGGAAGGTTGCAAACGCCGAGAGCGTTTTTTTACTGCGCCGCAGCAAACGCAACAAGAAAAAGCTGTGATCACAAGCCCTGTCGACAGAGACTCGTGCGTGGTGCCACATGCTGCGGAAAACACGACGCGGCTGGATCACGCCGGGAGAGCGGGGTTGGTAGGTTCATTCAATCGATAGAGACGCGCATCATGCCCTCCACGTGCACGCCGCACTTTTGGCACTTCATGGCCATGCGGCCGCAGCAGGCCCAACAGAAGGCCAAATGCATGCACGGGACGAGGACCGTGTCGCGCCGCGCCTCTCGGCACCGCTCGCACAGGCCGCGCCGCCGCTCCTCGTCCCGCTCGCGCTGCAGGCTCTGCGTGATTCGCTCCTCGCGCGCCAGCCGGTCGTTCAGAATGCCGACGAGGGCCTTGAGCTTGTCCAGCTCCTCTTCGTACTCCCTGCACTCCTCTTCGCGCTCCTTCCTCAGCTCTCGCTTGCTCGGCCGGCGTATGAGCGCCTCCTTCTTCTTCATCTCCCGCTTCCGCGCCTTTTCTGCGCTCGTGTCGTGTTGCGTGTCGTGTCAGATAACAAAGACCGAGAAAGCGAGAGGGGAGAGAGCGCACTTCGGGCTTCGTCGTCGCTGTGGCTGCTCGTTGCGAGCTCCTCTCTCGAAATGGCGGAGGCCACCGACCGCGCTCGCGACCCCCTGCCCTCCACTAGCATCGCATCTGTTGTTGTTGTTGTTGTTTGTTGTTGCGTCGTGTTGGGTCGCGAAAAGCAGTCAAGTTAGGGGAGCCCGCGTATACCCTGGAGCAGCTTCGAAATCTGCGGGTCCTTCGCGTAGGCCAACGGAATCTGATGGCGATGGCGCGTCCCATACCGCAACGCGCGACCGTGAGTGAGGAGAGGCAAGCGACCGGAGAGAGAAAGGTGGTGATTCAGGAGAGACCTTGAGTTTGTCGTCCTTTGCACGCACATCCGCCCCGTGCTGGATGAGCAGCGCCACCGCAGTCTCGTGCCTTGTGTGTGTGTGTGTGTGTGTGTGTGTGTGTGTGTGTGTGTGTGTGTGTGTGTGTGTGTGATGAAGGTGATCTGTAAGAAAAATGTATAAACAGAGATGCGCAGGGAATGGCGTACCCGTTTCGTGCGGCCAGATGGAGTGCCGTGCTCTGTGACTTGTTGCCCCGGTTGATCTCCGCGCTCGACTGCGACGTGAAAGCAGAAGCAACAAGAAGAGGATGAGTGTTCGTGGTAGCTTCAGTCAATTCGCGCCAAGGGTTTTGGGGCCACCTCGAGAAGTAAGCGAACGACGCTCACGTTGCCGATGTACGCCGCCAGATGCTGCTCCTCCCATCCCATCGAGAGCGAGAGACGCGCGGTGAGTGTCGATGGTTCCGGAGGAGGGATGACAGAAAGGGAGGAGGGCACCAGGGGCGTGAAGCCGTGGTCTTCGGGCAGGTTGACGTCGGCGCCATGCTGTATCTGCAGATGGTAGTGTGAGGGATCGGGGTCAGCAGCAGGGGACAATGTAGACAGGGCCTACAACGCTAAAGTTGGAGCGGTACCAAGAGGTTGGCCAGCTCGACCCCAGCGTCGGACTTGAGCTCGCAGGCCCAGTACAGCAGCGTCTGTGCTCGCCACAGTTGGTTTTTATTTTTTATATTATTTTTTGGAAATACAACATTTAAAGAACAACAATAATAATGGTGTATTTATTTTAACAAAAAATGCAGAGAAGGAAGGGTCCTTACCTGTCCTTTTTCGTTACGGACGTTAACATCTAGCTTGTGGCCAGCCCTGTCTTCTTCTTCGAGGAAGGCCCGCACCTCCGCAGCCTTGCCGGCCCTGATCAACGGAAACAGTTCCATCTCTCGGTACCCGCAGGCCTTGGGCCCTTGTATCGTTCTTAATTCAAAAGGGGCGAGAGTGGTGTTGCGGTTGCAAGCTGCCCCGTCAACTAGCTTTGTTAGCTCGTCTCCTGGCGCACCACCATTTTCTTTTTTCATTCTTTTTTCGCTTTTTTCGTTCTTTGTTTCGTTTTCCGCTCACCCCCACGACGCGGCAAGATGAACAAGAAGATATTTACTACCGTGGCCTTCGATCGAAGAGGACGAAGAACACAGTCGCGGGGAGGAGAAAGACTGCAACACAACACACGTCTCGCTGGATGGGGTTGGCTTAGAGCTTCTTGTACTCGAGCTTGCTCTCGAGCTTCTTGTTCTCGGCGAGCTTGCGGGCGGCCTTCATGAAGTCCTCGCTGATGACGTAGTCCCTCTCGGCCCTGATGGCGAACATGCCGGCCTCCGTGACGACGTTCCTGAGATCGGCGCCGTTGAAGCCGTCCGAGAGCTTCACGACAGACTCAAAGTCGATGTCGCCGTGCTTGGTGATCGACTCCGAGTGGATCTTGATGATGTCCAGACGCGCCGACTCGTTGGGCAGCGGGATCTCGATCTTGCGGTCGAGACGGCCGGGACGAAGGAGGGCCGGGTCGAGCACGTCTGGCCGATTGGTGGCCATGATGATCTTCACCATTCCCAACTCGTCGAAACCGTCCATTTGGTTGAGCAGCTACACGCGTTGGGGGGGGGGGATTCAGCTTAGCGCTGCGTTGCCTCCTCTGCGGCGCGTGATGTGTTGAATGTCACTGGGGGGGGGGAATGAAGCGGGGGGTGATACCTCCATGAGCGTCCTCTGAATCTCTCTGTCGGCGGAGGTGCCCTGCGAGAAGCGCCTGCCACCGATGGCGTCGATCTCGTCCATGAAGATGATGCACGGCTGGTGCTCACGAGCATAGCCTAGGACATACACCACACATCCACCGGGGTGAGCACTCGCCCGGGAGTGGGAAGAGGTCCGCTTGAAGAGAGAAGAAGGCGCCATACCGAACATCTCTCGGATCAGACGCGCGCTCTCACCGATGTACTTGTCAACGATGGCCGAAGACACGACTGCACGGGAGAAAGGAGAAAACTCAGCCAACCCTTAAACGACGTATACGTCCACTTACTACAGCGCTGTTGGCGTGACATGAACGAACCCTTCATGAACTTGGCCTCGACGTTGTGTGCCATGGCCCTGGCGAGCAGGGTCTTGCCAGTGCCGGGTGGGCCGTAGAGGAGCACTCCCTTGGGAGGCTTGATGCCGACACGAAGGAAGAGCTCGGGGTTCGTGAGTGGCAACTCGATCGTCTGACGAGACGCAGCGAGGACGCAGCCGAGTCGGGTGAGCAAACGGGCAAGCGTGTGCATGCAGGGCAACGCAACCCGCGGCTAAGGAGCTGAGGGCGTTACCTCACGGAGATCGCGAATCTGTTCGTTCAAGCCGCCGATGGACGAGTAGGACACCTCGCCAGGGTCCTCCGACAACATCTTGAACACCACGGGGTCGACCTCCCTGGGGAGCGCCTGTGCACAAAGACCCAACAGACAGCCAGGGTGAGGCCCGGAGCTGCTTAAGCAGCCTCGAGTGGGGAGGAATAAATGTTACCCTCATGATGGTGAGCGTGGTCATGTCGAGCGCTACACGCGTGCCAGCGACAAGCTTCTTCTTCTCCACACGCTTGCGGCAACCCACCACGTAGCGAGGACCGCTCGAGGCCTTTACAATGACTAGAGGTTGCAAAGGGGAGAGGATCAGCTCAGCAATGTGTAGACGCAAATTGTGGAGGCAAAACATAGATGGAGTGCAAAAAAATGAGGAGGCTGAGCGTGTGGGAGAGATTGCAGGTGGGTGAAGCGTACACTTCTCATCGTCGAGCTGACGAAGCACCTCACCAATAATCTGACCCACGCTCTGGAGAGCCTTAAGATCATCCTCAGATTTATCGTAGGCTCGCTTCTGCGTCTTGAACTCCTCCCTCACTACACAGTAGATCAAGTGAAATGGGTTAGCGCAGCGATCGCTTTCTGGTTTGCATTGCCATTCAGCTCCAGATGGCGCACGTACTCACGCGCACTCGATCGTTCACCTCCTTGTGCTGTAGTAGCTTGGCCCTGAAGTCGTGCAGCGCCTTTTGCTTTCTCTCATCCATCGCCATTCTCTTCTTAGTGTGTTATGGTCTCTCCTCTCTTTTTCCTATTCTTTGATGGTGCTGGCAGCGATTCTCTCGACCACACAACACAGCAAAGTCGTGCGTGGCCGACGTAAGGTGGCGCTGTCAGAAAAATGCAAACAAGTTTTGTAATTGTTTTCAAAACGCTTACGAGTTTTTAGGTCTGCCACCGGAATTTTCCGGCTTCATCCAGCACCATCGGCGAGCACGAACACAACATTACAAATCCATCAGGCAACCTGCAAGATGAAGCTGCGCTCTGTTACTGCAACTGCTGCCTCGAGGTCGGGTGCCGCCGCTACCGTCAGGCGAGCCTCTGCCGCGCCGTTGGTCTTGCGCTCTGCCACCTGCTCGGCCATGAAGGTGGCCCCGCGATTTTCGGCCATTTCCAGCGTGGCGGGTCGCCCAGGCTTCGTTGCCTTGGCCACACCGTCGCGTCATCGCGCCTATAGCACCTACATTCCTGACAGTACGCTGCTCCTCAATCTTTAGTTGCTACACTAATGATTCGATTTTATTTATTGATATAAAAATAACTTGTTTCTTTCAGTGTCCGTGGGCCTGTCCGACGAACAGAAGGAGATCCAGCAGGTGGCCCTCGACTTTGCCCGCAAGGTAAGCGTGCCGCCGGCGCCATTGTTTGCGGGAGCAAACTTTTTGACCTCGTGTCACACTCGTGCTCGTTCAACACAATAGGAGATGCTGCCGCATGCTGAAAAATGGGACGAGGAAGAGCTCTTCCCCGAAGAGACCCTTCGCAAGCTCGCCGAGCTCGGCTTCGCCGGTGACGCTCCTCCTCCTCGCGCACCAGTACTGACTTGTCAACTTCTCCACGGTGCTGACTCTTCTGTATTTGTTTGTTTAAGGCATCTACATCAAGGACGACATTGGAGGCAGCGGGCTCACCCGCCAGGACGCCGCCATCGTTTTCGAGGTGAGTAATTGACCGCCAGACCCATCACCGATCATGAGTGAGCCGTGATGTGTCATCTCACCAGCATCTAGTGATCGTGCGTGCACGCGAGTGTTGTGCCACTATTGATTTTATTAATCATTTTCTTCTGAACTTTCCATCGCAGGCGCTGTCCACGGCATGCCCTTCGACCACGGCCTACCTGTCGATCCACAACATGTGCGCATGGGTGGTGGACCAGTACGGCAACCAGGAGCAGCGCGAGAAGTACCTGCCCACCCTTCTCTCCATGGAGGTACACCATTCAGTGGCCACGCGCCTTTTCGCTCTTCTTACCACATTGCTGATCGATATCACAATCTCGTGGACGATGGCCCGAGCAGAAGTTCGCCTCGTACTGCCTCACGGAGCCGGGAGCCGGATCGGACGCTGCGGCGCTGAAGACGACGGCGGCCAAGGACGGAAACGAGTACGTCCTCAACGGCGAGAAGGCCTTCATCAGCGGCGGCGGCGCCAGCGACGTCTACGTCGTGATGGCTCGCACCGGACAAAGCGGTACCGGCGCCTTAATCTATTATTTATTTAACAAATAATTACTGTCATTTGTTCATTGAATTAAAATAATAATTAATAATTAATAATTAATAATAATACATATGGCAGGACCCAAGGGCATCTCGTGCTTCGTCGTGGACAAGAACACGCCTGGTCTTTCGTTCGGTAAGAAGGAGAAGAAGGTACGCCATCGTCATGATCGACCCCTCATGCACATTCGAGGATGGCTGGGCAGGCGGTTTATTGATCCACGTGCGCAATTCGGTTGTAATCAGCTGGGCTGGAACTCGCAGCCCACTCGCGCGGTGATCTTCGAGAACGTGCGCGTGCCGAGTGCCAACCTCATCGGCAAGGAGGGCGAGGTGCGCACTTGAGAATTGATCAACTTGTTTGGCCATCGAGTGTCCGCCCATGCGCTGACGTGTCGGCGCGCGCGCTGCCGTCCATTATGACAGGGCTTCCGGATTGCCATGAAGGCCCTCGACGGCGGTCGCATCAACATTGGTACACTCACCCCACGCCAAAAATGGAACAATAAATGTAAAAGCAGTTAACGTGATGAAATAACGATTTTTATTTTTTTTTAATTATAATATTAAAAATAAATAAATAAACGAGTCATTGACGCTTACCTCTTCGCTCTCCTTTTTCAGCTGCCTGCAGCGTGGGCGCGGCGCAGGCCTGCTTCGAGCTGGCGCGGGACCACGTCCAAGTCAGGAAGGCCTTTGGCGCTCCCCTCTCCGCCAACCAGGTACTCGCCCTGCTCGCACCCGTGCAATTGTCGACGAGTGTGGCGATGACACGCATGGAATAGCGTATCACACGGCTTACCTCGCTTCTCTCCCCCCCCCGATCTGCTTCACAGACCATCCAGTTCAAGCTGGCCGACATGGCCACCTCGATCACTGCCTCGCGACAGATGATTCACCTGGCTGCCCGCAAGATCGACTCCTCGGTAACAACACAACACCCTCTCAATCCTCATTGGCCCAGCCGCTTCCCCTCCCTCCGCTCTCCCTCCTCCTTCTCACACTCCACCCGTCTCCCCGTGGTCTGCATGCGCCCTAGGCCGATGACCTGACCGCCTACTGCGCCATGGCCAAGCGCTTTGCCACTGACGAGGGCTTCAAGGTCCAGCTCTCTCTCTCTCTCTCTCTCTGCGAGACTGCGCGTTACTGGGAGATCACCAGTGGTGGGTGGTGGGAAAGAGGAGCGCTGACACTCACGTGCGAACTCCCTACGGGCGCCGATGTGGTCGTGCGCTGCAGGTGTGCAACGACGCGCTGCAGCTGTTTGGCGGCTACGGCTACCTGAAGGACTACGCCCTCAACCGATACCTCCGAGACGTGCGCGTGCACCAGATCCTCGAGGGCACCAACGGTAATTCGATTCGCTCCCCTCCCTCTCGCAATCGCTCGTAGTAACTGACTGGCTGTCCACTCCCCTTGCTGTCGTGTATTGTGCGCGCAGAGATCATGAGGCTCATCGTGGCGCGTCAGGTGCTCAAGGACGCCCCGCCATCCTGATTGGTCAATTGACCGTTGAGTTTGGGCACGCCAAGTTGAGTTTGACCAAAATAGCAAACGAATGGGCACAACACACACTCCACACAATACGCACACAACTGGACGCGTATGGCCTTACAGCAGCGCCTTGACGGCGGCGACGATCTCCCGGCCGGTGGCCGGGTCGGGGAAGAACGCCAGGTGGGGCGGGTCCCCAAAGGCCACATCGCGCAGGTCGTCGCCCCACAGCTCCACCCTGCCCTGGCCTGCGCTCGCTCGAACACGCCCACGTCGGCCCCAGCTGTACCTCGACCACCTCTACGCTTGGCGCGAAGTTGATCTGAACAAGGGGTCAGCTGCGTGCGGTCACGAAGTGCGAAGAGGGAGGAGGAAGAAGAGGGGGGGTAGGCACCGAGCGCGTGCGGCCGCCGCCAGGGCGCGAACGAGTAAGCTTGGTGATGGCCTCGACGACTGTTGGGTCAGTGATGGTCCTGCTTGCGGTCACCTGACCTCGCACACGCTTGGTCACAACCAACTGGCGTGCTTCCTGCTCTGCTTGCTGTTGCTCCATTTTGTGTTTTCGGTGGCCACTTAGCCGGCTGGCCTTACAAGATCTTGAAGATGGCGAGCAAGCGGTGCATGCACAACCAAACTCGCACGTTGGGAAACCTGCTCCTCTGCCGTAGGAAGTACGTCGGCAACACAAAACGTTTTGGTTTCCAACAATTAGGTGGTGATTTGTTTTCATCTTCACCCTCGTCCGCAACTTCAGGTACGGCACCACAGCGGAGGCTGCCAGTAGACCTGTTCTCTCAACGAATAACGCTGCCGCCACATCCCAACCTGCACGGCAGCGTGGACGACCGCACGCGGCACGTCTGGTACCGCTTCTTCGCACGCCCTACAGCGAGGGCAAGCATGTGACTAACGCTCACACACCGTGCAGCCTGCACGCCCTGCTGGGGTCGGGTGACAACTGGCGGCTGGTGGCTCGTCGATTGCGCAACGCAACGCTGCCGTTCCCGCTTACCCTACACCTGCTCGACCTCCGCAACCACGGGCGGTCGCCCCACTCGCCTCAGCACACCTACGCGCACATGCTGCCCGATCTCCAGGTAGGCACCTTTGTTGGTTGGTTGGTTGGTTGGTTGCTTGTGTGTGTTACCTCGCCGCGATCGATATGGTTTGTGTGGTGGTGGTGGTGGTGGTGGTGGTGGTGGTGGTGGTGGTGGTGGTGGTGGTGGTGGTGGTGGTGGTGGTGGTGGTGGTGGTGGTGTGTGTGGTGAGTGTGCGATGAGCCGTTGCATGAGAGCTGAATGCAGAGTGGGGGCGTAGCACTACCTCGAGAAGGCGGTGGGCGGCAAGGCGACGCTGGTGGGCCACAGCATGGGCGGCAAGCTGGCCATGCTCGGCGCCCTGGCCTTCCCCGAGCTCATCGACAGCATGCTCATCGTTGACGGTACTCGCGCGTCTCGAATGTTTCATGCGTGGCCGCTGGTCTCTGACTCTCCCCCCCCCCCGGGCCCAGCATCGCCGGCGGTCTATCGCCACAGCCACGACGCCACCTTCGACGCCCTGCAGGCGGTGCCCATCGACGACCTCCGGTCAAAGCACGAGGCCGACGCCGTGTTGGTGCAGCGGCTGCCCCACCTGTCCAAGGCCGAGCGCAACTACTTCTTGGCCAACCTCACGCACAAGGTCTGCCTTGCCACTCGCTGCTTGAACCTCTCTGCGCGTGTGTCTGTGCTAACGGGGGAGTGGTGGTGGTTTGGGGGGGGGGGCAACTGCAGGACCACAGCGTGGAGGGCCTGCGGTGGGCCATCAATCTGGACGTGCTAGCGCGCGACCAGGATCACGTGCAGGACTTCCCCGTCCAAGAAGCGCTCAACGGGAAAGGTCCAACATCGCCCCCCCCCCCACCTCCCTTCCACCAGCTCACCTCCCCTCGTCGGTCGTGCGGGCGCGTGTGCAGAAGTGCAACCGTACGCGGGCAAGGTGGTCTTCTTTGGCTCGAAAGACAGTGGCAGGATGGAGCCGGTACTCTCCTCCCTGCTCTCCTTCTGTGCGTAGAGAGCGGCTCAACCTGAAGACAGGTGGCGGTGATGTTGGTGGTGAAGGACTTCGTGGCGAAGATCCCACAGTACTTTGCCAACTACGAGCTGGACCTGCTGCCGGGCGGCCACTTCATCCACTCGGAGCACCCGCAGCGGTTCCACGACCACCTCGTCCGCCTCCTCGCCGACTCAACACCACCCCAACGACCTTCTTGACCACGAGGCGATAAATAAACAAATAAATAAAATGCCCCAAAATAAACAAAAAATAAAACAAAAAAAAAGAGTTATCTAACAAGCCTGCGCGCAGAGCGAGAGAGAAGGGAGAGGGAGAGGGAATGGTAGGTTGGACGGTGTGATGAGGCCGATGGCAGTGGATCTACTGGAGGTTGTCCTCGCCCTCTTCGCCCTCCTTGATGGTGCTCTTGATCTTGAGGAGGATATTGGTCTTCCACTTGTCGAGCTTCGTCATCGAGTCAAAGTCCACCACCGCGTTGGTGAACGACTCCACGTCGTAGTTCTCGCACGCGTTCGTGATGTCCTGTCGAAAGGGGAAGTGGCAATAGTAGAAGTAGAAGTAGAACGTGAGACTTATATTGGCCGAGCCCTGCAACCAGTGAGTGTGGGCCACGCACGTCGAGCAGCTTGTACTCGCGTTCGCGATCGAACGAGGGGCAGATGTCGCAGTACTTCTCGAGCGCCCGTCGAGCCGACACGATGTCCTACACGGGCCATCAAATAAATAAATAAGTGTATGAACATATTTTTTTTTTAAAATAAAAACGGGCAGCCTGCATGACTGACGTAGACGCATTGGGGGGGGGGGATGTCATACCGCGGCGGCGAGGTGGCAGAGCCCGGCCTTGAAGAAGTGCTCCTTGGCGCCGTACTTGAGGAGACGGTCGTCCACGGCTTCGGTGCCGGCCCTCTCGAAGATTTCGATCGCTACGCGCACACACACACGCATGGTCGAGCGTGAGCGGGCGGTGGTTGGCCTATGTGCAGATTGGGGGGTGGTGTGAGGGCATCGCACCTTTGCTGTAGTCGCCCGACTCGGCAGCGAACGTGGCGACCTTCAGGAGGCATCCTCGCGCAGCGCTGTGCGGAGTGAAAGAGTGACGGATGCGGTGAGACACCCACATCACACACGCACACAACGTGCGCGAGGTCGAGCCACACACACACACACACACACACACACACACAAGCGCCTTACCTCTTGGCGTTCTCTCCTTCGTAGTAGTCGGCGGCCAGCTGGTAGGCCGTCATCGCGTTCTCAAAGTCCTGGTCGTCGACGGCAGCACAGTGAGCTTCAGAGGCCTCTGGAGAGATGCAGAGGAAAGGAGGAGGCGGGTACCATCTCGGCCTCGAGCATCTCAGCGATGTCCTTTTGTATCTTGGCGGCCATCGAGAATCGCCCGCCATCCGTGTACACCTCCACCGCCTGCTGCAGCAGCTCAATCGACTCTGGGCGTGGGAAGAAAATTATTATTATTAATGCAAGCAAATAAAAGTATAGAGCAAGCACCCTTTCAAATTATTAAACTGTAGTATAGAGCAGGTGTAGTACTCGATACAAAGTATAATAAAGTATATATTCGCTATTTTTATGTTATTTATAAAAAACCTTATCCCTTGCTGAATGAAGAAGGTTAAAAAATAACCAAATTGTATTAAAGTGAAAATGGAGGGCACCTCGTGGATTGGCCTTCTTGATGCAATTGGCAGCGTTGATGTAGGAAGTGGCGGCCTCATGAGCCGATTGAGCGTGCATGTAACAGCCAGCCGCCTTGCGGAAGGCCTCAGCTCCCTCCTCCCACTTCTTTGACAATTTGAAGGCATTTCCTGCCTTTGTGTAGAGGTCTGCCGCGTCCTCGTATCGGCTGCTTCCGCCCATCAGGTTGGACAAGAAGCCGCCCTTCAGCTTCTTCTCGGCCTCCCGCATCAGCATGTCGCCTTTCTCCATTATTATGAAAACAAAATGAAACAATTAAACTGGGGTTGCGTGCGGTTCGAATTGGTTGATGAACTTTTTCAATGGCACGATCTTGTGCTGTAGTGACAATCAAGTGTCGATCGTGTGTGTTGGTTTCTATTCGGGTGAGATCTCGGGCACGACCGTAAAAAGTTCAAGAAATTCCCAGCACGATGGGAATTCAAAGCAGGCAGGCCTGTGTTTCCCGCCAAGGGAGCAGTAAATTGTTAAATTGTTATTTTGCTTTGAGCGATTGTTGCTGCATCGCGGCGCTCTTGTGCGCTGATGGATGGGCGGCCCTTGTTATCGGCGTCGGATATAATCCGCAACGCCCAGCGCAAGATTACTGCTGTACTTCCCTCAATGCAATTCTCTTTGTTTCTCCCGATTCCTGATTGCGCTACGAGAAACTGAACAATGATTTATTATGATTTATTTTAATTATTTGACAAAACCTCTTTTTGGCCAGGACATTAATGAGAACGCCAGACGCACGGAGCAGTTGACAAAGTTCTGTGAGGACTACTCGCGGCTGGACACCACCCTCTCCACGCTGGCCGACCAGACCTCCTACCCTCTCATGGCACGCCTCTCTGCCAGCCCTCGTCCTCCCTCTCTCCCTCTCCGTGCTGTCTTGCCAACGCCCTCCGCGTCGCGCAGGTCCCGCTGGGGCCGTTGGCGTTCATGCCGGGCCGGGCGGTGCACACGAACGAGGTGTTTGTGCTACTGGGCGAGAACTACTTTGTCGAGCGCTCCACCAAGCAGGCCCGCGAGATCATCGACCGTCGCTTGAATGGTAACTGCCCTCCCCTCCCTCCGCCAGGCTCCCACTTTGTGCGCAAGCGAGACTCAACCGCCTACTCTCCCTTCTCCCCCTCTTGACTGTGGCCAGTGCTCAAGGAGGAGGTCAAGACCCTCAACGAGGAGTACGAGGCCATGCGCCTCAGGCTCGGCATGACCGAAGAAATGCAGCAGGGCCACGCGGTAACGACACACACACGCACACAATGAGGGGGGCATTGTTGTCGACTGAGTGACCGGTCCCGTCGCAGGCCCTGGGCGTGGGCAACGTCGTGGACATACGCGAGGAATACAACAGCGACGACGAGGACGAACGGCCCAGCGGCCCTGCTCGCTCGGCCAAGCCCACCGCCGCCGCGGCGGCGGCCGACGACGTGGAGGAGGAGCGGAGAATGGCGCGCCTCATGCAGCTGCTCGCCCTCGAAGAGGAGGAGGAGGAGCGGGGCAGGGCCGGCCCGGGGCAGCAGGAGGAGAGCAAAGCGGTCCCCGACGCCGCGGCCACCGTGCCGCACGGGACCAAGCGGCCCAAGTCCTGCCTCAAGGGCGACTCGCTCGACGTACTGCCCTCTCTCCCCCCTCTCTTGCGTTGCTCCCGAATGAGCTCACACCGAGGGAGACTCCCCCCCCTACAGCACGTCAACAAGTCGGTCCGCATCATGGCGCCGGGCGAGACCGAGGCCAGGCCGCCGTCGGCCCACCCGCAGCAGCAGCCCCCGGTGGCGACGGGCTTCAGCTCGGCGTTCACGGGCGCCGTGGTGGAGCGGCCCGTGGCCCCCACGCCCGAGATGGACTCCCTCTTCTTCGGCTATCGCACGCCGCCGCCGCCCATGTCGACGCCGATGCCCGTGCCGGCGGCGGCGGCGCAAGCGGCGCCGCTTCACCATGCGCCGCTGCCGATCGTGCCGGTGACGGCCATGCCGCCTTCTATGCTGGCGACGTCGCCCGTCGCCCCGTCGTCGTTTGCCTACGCCATGTCCGGCCAGCAGCCCCAGCCTCTGGCGCATCTGCAACAGCAGCACTACGCGCAGCCGTCGCTCATGACGCTCAACGACAACAGCGGCATCGTCAGCCTGACCGTGCTCGGCAGCGGCGGCACCGGGCCCGCGCACACGATCCCGGTCGTGCCCCAGCAGCCGGCGCAGGCCCCGCACCACGCCGGGTCTCCGGTCGTCGTGCCCTACGTGGCCGCCGCTCCCGCCCCGTCGCCGG
>JANDJZ010000078.1:0-125768 GCA_027943245.1 Acanthamoeba sp. SK_2022b | reverse complement strand
CTGCCTGATGATTTCAGCGATGATTGGCGATTTGCCTCGACATGAAACTGGAGGAAGGGCTGAGATCGAATGGATCTGGCCGCAAGATGTCTGCAACACGTCGCAGCTTTTTTCTTTGTTGATTTCTTTTGGTTAACACCGGCGGCCACAAGGATAAGGGCTGACACTCGCAGCACTCAATACAGGGAAGGCCTGAGCTCTATCTTGAAGGGCCCAAGGCTCATGATGGGCCCACCGAACTTGGGTCCTCCGACACTGCCACACCGCCCAAAACAACATGTCAGGACAGGCCACGCAAGTGCCAAGGCGCGGGCAAGGGAGCAAGGCGATACCGTATCTGGAGCATGTAGATGGTCTCCGTGTGCTCACGGTCATCGGGCAACACGTCGGGCAACACGACGGCGGGCGGGATGCTGAACGGAATCTTGAACCGGATGTGGTGGTTGCTCCTGAACTTGCCCTTGATGGGGAACCCAAAGGGCGCCATCACCTCTGTCCGCACGGCCTCCTTCTTCTTCTCCACTCGCAGCTTGACTCGATCCTTCTTCTCCTGCGATATAGCCACGAAGAGGTCTGCCTGTGAGCTCGCCATCGCCGTGTGCGAGCGACGGTCAGGGGAGCGTGCATGCCTTGTCTTCCACGCGGTAGCCCATGACCGCGCCGTAGGTGACGTAGCACAGGGACATGGCGACCTCCTTGATGAGCTGGAGCGTGTGGTTCCTGATCTCGAGCTCCACCGGGATGCTGTCTCCCACGTAGTAGCGCTTCTTGGGCGACCTGGCCAACAGGATGACGATCGTCGACGACCGGTTCGGCGCCTTCTTTACCTTGCCCGCGCACGCTGTGTCCCAGAAGGGGTCCATGCACGCTCCTGGTCGCATAAACATACATCACATCATATCAGGTTAAGGGGCAGCTACACAAGAAAGCGACGGCTGTTGAAGCGAGGCGGCTGTCTGAGCGTGCCTTGATTGTAGGCCTGCTCAAGTTTGAGCATGCCCACCCGCTTCGCTTCGTCGACAGCGGCCAGCCCGTGGCGTGTGTAGTTCACTATCAGGTTGGTGCGGCCGATGGAGGGCTCGTCTGGCCCCGAGCTCACTAAACCAACGCCGGGCTGTGACGCCTGCTCCGGTTGGCTGTGCGCGCAAGAACAGTTTTGTCAGTGCAAAGCTCCCTCGATGTTGAGGACAAGTCCAACGGTTACCTCTGCGATTGCGGTGTGGTGTCAACCGAGAAGTTGAACAGTTCGGGGTCGGGGTCGGGCACGGGGTGGCCCATGTGCTTTCTTATAGATATCTGGGCGAGCCGGTTGGCTTCTGCCAGCGATACCTCCTTGTGCCTCCTGGCATGTGCAGCTTGCGTTAGTGTGATTCTTGACGAAGAAGATCACGGTGAGGAGCTCACTGGTCGTTGTAGCGGAGTCCGGCGTGCTGTGGAAGGTCGGGTAGCTGATTGAACGAGCCCCCACGAACGGCCCTGGTAGGGTCGGCGACCTTGATGCTGATTGACCGGCGGCGCCACGAGGGCTTGTTGGCCTTCCTGAGCCCCTCTTCCTTGCGCTTGTTCAGGTCGGCTTCGATGGCTTCCAGGGTGGTCAACAGCTTGTCCGCCTTGAACAAGAGGTTCAAAATGATCGTTCCTATTCGCCCAAGAGCAAGAACATTGAAATATTATTATTATTATTATTATTATTATTATTATTATTATTATTATTATTATTATTATTATTATTATTATGGAATTAAATGATGTAATTGGGAAAAAAACATGATTCAATCTCAGGTTGATCTTTCCTTGCTGCAAGAAAAGATTGAGGTGCGGACCCTGTTCGGTCTTGGCGTCGGTGAAGAGTTTTTCAGGTACGTTGAGCTGCATCTCACTTGCCACCCTGTTCACCGACGCCAGGCTCGTCTCTAGAGGGTTCTCCAGCTTGCTGCACATCACCCGAAACACCTGGCCAGAGAGTTTTCCAGTGATCAGCAAGGTTGCAACCTAGTAAGGGGCGTAGTAGTTGTCATTGTACTCGCTCGAGCCGCTCCTCCAGCGCCTGCTGGTCCTGCATCTTTCCTACCCTTTATGCCGAACGTAGCACGTCGCTTGTTGCAAGCTCAGAAGATGGACGAGAGGCCGCCACAACACGTCCACTTGCCTTGTTGTCCTCTAAAGTAAGATTTTCCTAATATAGCAGTCCCTTTCCAAAACAGGTTATTAAATATTGATAAAAAAATGTAAATATCTATTTCTCTGGTATTTTTATTGATGTGTTGGCTTCTGCACAAGACGCGGAAGGGGACACGACGGCGCGTTCGGTCACTGGTTGATAGGGCGGAACCTGAAGTGGATGTCGGGCAGCTCGAGCTCGTCGCCAGTCTCGGCGTCCTCGCCCTCGACCGAGAGGAGGAAGAAGTTCTTCGAAGCGGGGATCGCCTTCTTGTTCACCGTGCTCCAGATGTCCGTCACCCTGCCCACCACGCACCATCAACATCAGCATCATCACCGTCAAGATATATATATTTTTTTTTAAAAAAAAAAGGCAACAACGGAGGAGAAGCGTACGACTGCTGAAGGCGAGCCTTGTGGCCGGGCAGGTAGGAGGTGTACATGAGGCCCACGCCGCTGGCGATGGAGTTGACGACGACGCTGTGCTCCTCCTTGAAGCGGTTGATGAGCTCCTGCAGCGTGGTCTCCTCGGCCATGTTGAACTCGAGCTTGTCCCACTCGGTCCAGCCCTCCGCCGGGTAGCTCTTCGTGCCCTGCGCACGCACACACAACCAAATGCGTTCAGCCACGAGCGCGCGCGCGTTGTGTTGCGTGTCCTGTGTCGCGTGGTGCTGCATACCTCGGCGGCGTTGCCCTTGTGGACGGCTGGCGGCAGAGGCTCCGAGAAGGCCCAGAACGGGAGGGCGAGGTTGACGAACGCGTTCTTGAACTGGTCCAGCTTCTTGTCGCCCTGCACGAGCTTGTAGAGCTCAAGGCACACCAGACCTGCACCCGCATAGACACACGCACAGAGAGAGACCAGTCAGTCACCCGCCACGCACACGACACGCCACGACGGGCCCGTCTTCGGGAGCGCACCAGTGATCATGGCGGTGGTGGTGGCGATGGCGGGGATGATCTTGCCGGCGATCTGCTTGGTCTTGTGCACGTCGGCCTCCTTGATGGAGTAGTTGCGGGCCCTGAGGTTGGACGCGGCGGTGATGAACGCCATGTGGTAGTTGGTGTCGTCGTCCTTCTCAAAATTGATCGGCTTCAACCGCCAGTCGCCCACCGCCGTCCTGTCGGGGAGCGAGGCGACGATCCGGTGGATGGCCTCCTCGTCCGCATCGTGTTCGTCGCCACCGCTGGGCTCCTCCTGCTGGCCAGGGTCCGTCTGAATTTTGACTGTTGTTGTTGTTGTCGTTGTTGTTGTTGTTGTTGTTGTTGTTGTTGTTGTTGTTGTTGTTGTTGTTTGGAGCGAGTAGTGGTGAGGGGACATGCGCTGCACCAAGGGGAATCGAGTGGCAGCGGAAAGCTTACCCTTCTTGGGGACAAACTTGGGGACGGTGGTGGTCTTGAGGACCTCGTGGATCTCCTCCATCGAGATCTGGTCGTCGACGCCGTAGAGGTGGGCGAGGAGCTTGGTGCCGGCGATGATGAAGTCCATGTGCAGCGTGTCGTCCTCGCAGAACTCGAGCGCGCGGGGGAAGCGCTTGGGGCCCGACCAGAAGCGAACCTGTGCGGCATGAGGGCGTGCGTTAGGGCCCGGCTTGGCAACTGCCAACCTCGAGAGAGAGGGGGGAGAGGGAGAGAGAGAGAAGAGGCGTACGCCGTTGGAGGTGATGTGGTCCTCCGGGAAGTTGTAGGCCAGCTGGGCGATGTTGTTGTGGAACAGGTCCTCAAAGTGCACGCGAGCCCAGGCCACGCAGTCCTTGATGGTCATCTTGTTGCCCTTCTCGAGGTAGGCGGCGATGCCCTCCAGAGTCTTCTTGAGCACGCCGATGTTGGTGTTGCCCTTGAGCTTCTTCACGTAGTCGACGTTGTCCAGGTAGTTGTTCACGTCCTCGGCCTGGTTCTTGAAGAAGCCGCCGAACAAGTCTCGCGCCCACTGCAATCACGGAGGGTTGAGTGAGTGAGTGTGTGTGTGTGTGTGTGAGAGAGAGAGGTGTTGTGTGTGATATGTTTCATGCGATCGTTTGCATTACCTCGATGGTGTGCTCGATCTTGTTGGGGAAGTTCTTGAGCGTGCACATGGGGATGGTCTTCTCGGGAGGATCCGCGGAAGCCGAGTACGACTCGGTCTTGTGCGGCAGCACGACCTGCGTGTTGGCCTTGGCGCCGAGCGTGCCTGAGTTGGTACGCCGTGCAACAAAGCGGGGCGTTTGAGAGTGAGTTGCCCACAACGCAACAGTGGGAATGGTCTTGAAGACGGAGGGGGGACCATACCTGACTCGAGGAGGGGCTTTCCGTAGGTGACGCACTGGTAGTCGGTGTAGCGACGAGCTTCCAAGTTGTCCAGAGCATTGCACACGCCATCGAGCGAACGCCAGAACTCCTCGGTAAAGGTTTCTGTTGTGGCCCACGTCACATCATCATGTTAAAAAAACATACGCTACCACAGCGAGAGCACGCTTGCCTAGTGTTGTGTGTGTGTGTGTGTGTGTGTGTGTGTGTGTGTGTGTGTGTGTGTGTGTGTGTGTGTGTGTGTTGACGACACTCACCTTCGGTCTGGACGGGGATCTCGTAGGGCGTCACGCGGATGTGAGGGTTCATGACCTTGATCGCGGCAGTGGCGGCCTGCGATTTCATTTTCTGTGGCGGTGCAAAACCAACGCCGCGGGTGAGAAAAGTAGAATGGAAAACAACAACACCGCGCAGGGTCGAGACACGACTGCGGGTCGAAGGACGACGTACGCCAATGTCATAGTCGCGGAAGAGGAACTGGCGGTTGAGGTTGGACTTCTCGATGTTGTCCATGTCGGTGACGTAGATGTTGCCCTTCTCGCCGCAGGCCAGACCCATCATGGCAAAGTTCTTGAGGAACTCGCACCCGAGGGCGCCCGCGCCGCAGAGGAAGTACTTCTGCTGCGCGAGCTTGTCCTGGAACGACTTGCCGAACACGGCGATCTGGTTGTCGTAGCGGCTGCCGGACGGAGCGTGGTCGGCGAGGTCGAGCTCGCTGGGCAGCGCCTCGATGGCATCAAAGTAGAACCACTGGAAGAGAGGGTGGAACTTGCCGGAGATCTTGAGCACCTCCTGCGCCGTGATGCCTCCGAAGAAGGCGTTCTGCGCACAGACACAGAAGCCAACAGAACAGGGCGGTGACCGCCGAGAGTCAGGGAGGCTCACAAGAGCGCCGGGGGGGGGGGCAAAACGGTCTCAAGGAGAGTAATACCATGGGGCTCAGGTCGCCCCGCGAGAACATGGCCAGCTTTCTGATCACGTCCTCGTCGATTTCATCGACTTCGTGCCACTTGTCGGCCATCCTGCTAGCGTTCTATTGGTTTACGTGGGCGTGAGTAAGAGAGACCAATATCATCATCAACATCATCAACAACAACATTAACAACATCGTGAGTTTGTTTGGTAGCAACGTGTGAAGAGGAGAGGAGCACCTCGTCCTTGGACTGTTGGTTGAACCTCTTGGCCAGCGTGACGACCTCGTTCGCGGCGTTCTCGTCGCCCACGGGCGGCAGCTCGCCGTTGTGCTGGTCCTGGTAGGCCAGCAGGGCCTGGAACCCGATGTGCAGCTGCTCGGCGCGGCCGATCTTGGCAAAGTCGCTCATCGTGAACTCGCCGGGCGTGAGGAAGGACTTGGCGAGGGGCGCGAACTTGAGCTCCTTGGGCACCTTCACCTGCTGCACCACGCCTCCGCGCTCGTAGGCCTTGTACTGCGTGGTGTCGAGGGCGATCTGGAACGTGTACGGCCCTGCACGTGATTTCCCAAGACCGCGAGACTCGCGGAGTGAGCAGAAAGACATATCCCCACGTCGACAAAGAAATGCGCCACGCGGGCGCACTGCGCGTTCGTACCAGTGACGGTGACCTTGACCGGCTTGGCGGTGTTGAGCTCCGTCATGCCCTCGACCTCGTCGAAGATCACTTGATCGCCATCCTCCAGGCCGTGCCTGCTCTCGTCGTGCACAGTCACGATGGCGGGATTGTCCTGCGCGATAGATCACAAGAGCTTGGTTGGAAGGAGGCAGACACACGATATAGCGCGACATGCACGCGCGCACCTGGCTGATCGAGCTGATGATGTGTCTCTCGGGCTCCTCGCCGTTGGTGTCCACCACGACGAAGTTGTCGCCGAAATCGGTGAAGATCGTGCCAAAGAGGCCCCTGGTCTCGGCCCAGCAGAAGGCGATGCGGTTGTCGTGGCAGTAGGTGCTCACCCTCGTGAGCTCGGACGTGGACTTGGCGTTGGTCATCACCACGACCTGGAAAGAAGAGAGGAAGGCGTCGCCCAGGGCTCCGGTGTGGGCGTCCACGGTCACATAGGGGTTCAGCTCGGCCACACGATGCACGCAAGCCTGTGTGGGAAACCGACACGGTCACTTAGCAAAAGGCGACACACTTGTACACGCACGCAAGGTAGCGTGGAGGGGAAGGGCGCACCTCGGCTCTGTTCTTGCCCACATCTTCCTCAAACAGGTAGAATTGCGACGAGAGGTCGCTGAGCGTCACCGCTTCGGTGTCATGGAGGGTCACGGACTTGACGCCAGCGAGCACCACGTTCTTGGCTGCATGTGAAGAACGGTCCACACACGCACACAGTGTCAATATCACTGGAACACCAAAGCAACGCCACCTCGCGTCTTCGTACAAAATGTTTTTGTAAAGTAATAAAATTTAAATTAAGAAATAAAAAGACAACAGAAGTAGCACAGCAAAGAGATTGAGAACAAGTACCGATCTCTAGACCCAAACCCTTGACACCACAGATGAGCACGTTCGTTTCGGCGAGCTTCTTCATGGTCTCCAGGCCCAAGACGTAGACCTGGCGCGAGTACAGTCCTAAATCCAATTTGGACGTAGTGCGCGCTCGGGCTGCAAGGTAAATCGCGTGAGTGTACAACCGTGCGTGCATCAAGAGCGGCAAGTGAGTGGGATGGATGAGTACAAGTGAGAAGGCGCTCCTTCCTCACGTCGGCATTGCCAGCAGAGCGCTCATCTGATTCGGTGCTTTGCTATAAATGAGAGAGAAAAATGAGAAAAATGACAGATGGAGCGAAGGTCTTAGCGAAGACCGAGCAGCAACAAGAAAGCCGCCACACGAGTGTGCGACACGATGCACGGTAGATGCTCAAATGAAGCTTCACTGGAGAAGACCATCACTCATCTGATTCCACCTTAAACATCAAAGGCACCCCACTCGATGCGACGTACCTCGTGGGTGCGCTTCATGCTTGTGCTGGCGTTGGCAGTGATTGAGTCCTTGTGGTTGCCCGAGCTTGTGCCGCCTGGTTCGAGTTGTTGTGTAAAAACAGAAAATGCGAAAAAAAAGCTTCCCCGCCAAAACATTTCTTCGAAACCCTCACATTCCAACGTTGTGTCTTTACAACAAGGAACTCTTGACCCTGGTGTGCAACGCTTCCCTTTGCCAGGGTGTGATTTAGCCTATTTATCTTTCTTCCTTCGAATGGTATCGAGGTCAGCCCAGTCGGGCTTCTTCCACTGGTCCTGCAGGTGCGACAGCCCGTGGTGCTTCAGCTTCTCCTGAAGTAGGATACCAAGTTAGACCACTTTCTACACGCCCAGCACAAAACACCTTCTTTCTTTGACCAGCAATTTTAATTATTTAAAAATAGATTTTTTAAATAAAAAAAAATAAAATACCACAAAAGTACCGCAGTGCAGGCTCGGTAGCGGTCCCAGGCGGGTTTGCACTCGTCAGTCTTGACCTCACCCTTGACGAACTTGGCCAGCCACACGTGGAAGCACTGGTCGTGCTCCTCTTTGAGGTCCGCGCATGCCTCCGGTTTTGAGAAATCTATGTCCGAAAAATCAAGTGCTGGAGATGTGGTCGCATCGTTGCTTTGGGCGGGGCTCGCCTCTTCCTTGGTTTGCTGGCTCATCTTTTGTGCAAACTCACCTCCAACTCTTGCACGTTTTTCAAAGATGAAGAGGGACTTCTTGTTGATTCGAAGAACAACAACGGAACACAAAAGAAATACAACAGAGAAAAGGCCGCGACGTGGACCTCAGGGTCGCTGATCCTCGAGCGCGGAGAGGCGCTGGGACAGCTGCGCGGTTTGCTCGAGGAGGGTTTCCTGCACCTCCGCTATCCGCTGGCCGCTGGCCTCTTCATCTGCCCCGCCGCGCGAGACCGTCTCCTGCGACGAGGCAGAGCTGCCGGGGGATGTGTCGCTCGAGCGCGGCTGGGTGACGAACTTGGAGTGGATGAGCTTGAGATCGAGCGGCGTGGTGTCGGGCGCGTGATGCACCGTCGCAATGACGCCCATCCTTTCCCCTTCATGCGCACACGTGTCAGTACACTGCGGCGATTGCGCGCGCGCGCGCACGTGAGGCGCTCGCGGTACCGTGATTGTCGAGAAGCTTGGTGGGGTTGCTGAACTCGCCGCTGAGCTGCTGGTCGGTCGCGAGCATGGGCACGAACCGCACGTCGAGCAGGCCCACCGCCTTCACGTGGCCGTCGAGCGACACGTCCACCTGCACGAGCTTCTGGAACTGGCCCGGCGGACCTGACCAATGCCCACGCACGTGAGCGAAGCCCTCCGGTGGCGACCAGCGGCGCTCCAATCGTGCGACGCACCCACGGGGATGACCATGCGCCCGCCCGGCTTGAGCTGGTCGATCAGAGCCTGCGGCACCTCTGCGCAAGCCATGCTCGCGTCAGCCACGTCACCGAGGCTGAGCGCCATACATGACCGGAGGTCACGTGGCGTGCGCACCCTCGGCAGCGGCGGCAACGTAGATTGCGTCAAAGGGGCCTTCCTGCTCCAGGCCCGCGAACCCATCGCCCACTTGGATGTCGATGCGGTCGAGGAGGTCGGGAGCGGCTCGCTCGATGTTGTCGAGGGACGTGCGCACGAGCTCGGGAATGTGGTCGATGCCGTAGACGCGACCCCGCGGGCCCACCATGTGGGCGAGGCACGCCGTGACGTAGCCCGAGCCCGATCCAACATCGAGCACTCGCGCGCCATCTTTGTCCAGGGCCTTGGCCAGGAGGTCGAGCCCGAACGCCACCTTTGGCGCACGTCGCGCATCAGTCAAGGAGGCCGCATCCAAGTAGAGGGAAAGAAGAGAGAGAGAAGTGTTTCAAGCCGAACGGAAGGAGGAAGAGGCTCGCACGATGTGAGGAGCCGAAATGGTGGCGTTGAAGCCTGGAGAAAGGGAAAAGGTCAGGCGCGCCTGTGTTTTGCCCTCGTTTGCGCGATGTTGTGGGCGGCTGCTTGGTACCGATGGGCGAGGCGGCGTCGTGGTAGGGGTTGCCTGCCACCGCAAAATGGGCGCGGTCCACGGCCAGCATGGCGCGCTCTACGCTTCCCTGGGTTAAGTGAAATGATCCTGTTGCGGCCAATAGGGCGCGATAGTCAGACAGGAGACAAAGTGCGAGGAAGGGAGCAGGCGTGCCCTTAAGTCTTGCCACCAGCTCCGGCAGGGACTGCGGCTGTGCAGGACGCCCTATGACCTTCTTTGTTGTTGGCTTGAGATCGCCGCGGCGCTCTGCAGTTGAGGCCAGAATGAGCACTGTAGGGGAGGGAGGGTTCGTTGTCGGCGCCTGTACCGGAGGAGCTTAGGCGCCAGTAGAGTAGGGCCGCGGCAGCAACACACCCGGAGGCCGCCAGGGCGACCGCTATCTTTCCGCCCCTCGTCGAGAAGGCAGTGGACGTGCTGCTTGCGTGGTTCTCCATGGTCGCTTGTAAAATACAAATTGCCGGCAATTTTGCTTTTCTAAGATAATTAGAGCGAATATTATTAGAGCGAAGATTATCTTCTAAGTGTTTTCGCCAGCGGGCGAGAAAAGCCTTGCCTCCGGGGCTGGCTGGAGTAACAGAGCAGTTGGTTAATTAATTTGAGTGGAAGGTGCCTTACACTCATGGTTGCTGGCAGAGACTTAATTTTTCCAACTCCTCTTTTGTAACAAGAAAGTGTTCTTGTTGTGACTGTAACCGGTTAAGCCCAGAGGGAGGCCTGCCACTCCTTACACCCAGCTATATACAGCTGCATACCAGGCACTCCTCAAACTCCTTCCCCTCTTTCCTTAGGACCTTTGTGGCTGAATGCCATTGGCCATGGTCATTTATGGCACTTCATACTATTAACAGTTTCTTTCAAGGGCAAAACACAAGGACACGAAGAGGCACAGAAGTTCCTCCTTACGCGTTAGGCGGAGTGTGATCACAAAAGCCCAACCTCAACCGCCATGACGCAGCAGCACGGCAGTGGTCGGTTTTGGCGGGAGGGGTTCTCTCCGAGGAGTTGTTAAGATGGCGGCCTGGACCTCGGGGCTCCGGAGACGAGGAAAAGGTTGTCCTCAAGAGGCGTCAAGTTGTTCATTCTCCTCCACCAGCTTCTTACACCTTGCTGCCGTACACAGGTTTATGAGCTTTTACTTCCTTAGCGCTTACAGCCACCACGTTGGGAGAGACGTCGATTAGCAAACAGACATGGTGCGCCAACCACTTTCACATTTCGCGCTACACACCAGATCTGCCGGCAAATGTTTTGTGCCGCTACTCGATTCAATTTTACACTAGATTAACACTGTCTTTCACAACAGAACCGCACCACTGCACTCAGGAACCCTATTTTCAACACTTGCGCGGCTTCCCGCCGCGTGGCCACATCGTCTGTTGCTAGATCGCAGCTCCCGACGGTGATCACTTCGAGGAGGGACTTCTCGAAGATCACCGCCAAGAAGCACGTCTCCAACGTGACGAACTTCAAGATCATCGAGTCCACTCTCCGGGAGGGTGAGCAGTTCGCTAACGCGTTCTTCACCACCGAGAAGAAGCTCGAGATCGCCACACTGCTCGATGACTTCGGTGTCGAGTACATTGAGCTCACGAGCCCCGCCGCGTCGTCGCAGAGTCTCCACGACTGCCAGAAGGTGGCTGCCCTGCCCCTCAAGAAGGTACCACTTCCCATCCTTCAAACTCCGATCATTCCTGTGCCGATCGATGATGATCAAACTTTTCCAGTTCTGCTACTGAAAATAATGATAGATTGTAGTTCCAATTTTCTGATCCCACTGCATTTATGAACCGATGGAGTGTTCTATGGATCATTTCTAACTTAATCTCTTTCTTGCCATCTCCAGTCCAAGACCTTGACACACATCCGATGCACGATGGAGGATGCTAAGCTTGCCATCGATTCGGGCGTGGATGGCATCGATCTCGTGTTCGGAACGAGCAGCGTGCTTCGTGAGTTCTCGCACGGCAAGGACATTGAGTACATTATCGACCAGGCCACCAAGGTCATCAACTACGTCAAGGATGCTGGCAAGGAGGTTCGATTCTCTAGCGAGGACAGCTTCCGTTCCGACATCGTCGATCTCCTCAAGATCTACAGCTCCGTGAACAAGCTCAAGGTCGATCGCGTGGGTATCGCCGACACCGTCGGCGTGGCCTCGCCCCTCCAGGTCATGGAAATGGTCAAGACCATTCGTGGCGTCGTCGACTGTGACATCGAGTTCCACGCTCACAACGACACCGGCTGCGCCATCGCCAACTCCTTCGTGGCCCTCGAGCACGGCGTGACCCACATCGACACCTCGATCCTCGGCATCGGCGAGCGCAACGGCATCACACCGCTCGGTGGCTTCGTGGCCCGCATGTACTCTGTCGACCGCGACTACGTCAAGAACAAGTACAACCTCAAGCTGCTCCGCGAGCTCGAGAACCTCGTCGCCGACTGCGTCTCGGTCCAGGTGCCCTTCAACAACTACATCACCGGCTACACCGCCTTCACCCACAAGGCCGGCATCCACGCCAAGGCCATCCTCAACAACCCCGAGACCTACGAGATCCTGAGCCCCGAGGACTTTGGCATGCAGCGATACGTCCACATCGCCCACCGCCTCACCGGCTGGAACGCCGTCAAGTCCCGAGCCCAGCAGCTCAACCTCGGTTCGCCCCCTCCCCCCACCACCACCACCACCACCACCACCACACACACACACACACACACACACACACACACACACACACACACACACACACACACGCACACAAACGCACATACATACACGGATGATGTAAACAGCTTTATCCATTCTCTGAGGGTGAGCTCGTGCGGGGGAGGGTCGAGGGTTGGCGCCAAAGGTTTTCTTTGCGCGCCTCTCCGACGCCCTCTTACGCGCGGGCGGGGAAGGGCCTTTCGGGACGTCTGCGAACGAGTTTTTCGTTCGCGTTCTGTCCTGACTGGCTTGGCCTAGCACCCGCAAGATCGAAGCTTGGGTCTGACCACAACATGTTGTGTCCAACACTCTTACACACCACGCCCACACACGTGATCTGTGGATCTGTTGCTTACACGCTCTCTCTGAAACGAAAACAACAACAGAGTTGTCCGATGACGAGGTGAAGGAGGTGACCCGCCGCATCAAGCAGCTGGCCGACGTGAAGAACCAGTCGATGGAGGACGTGGACGCCATCCTCCGAAGCTTCCACAGCGAGGTGACCAAGAACGAGATGTCCCACCACGTCGGCATTGCCCTCGCCAACGGCCACACCCCCAACTTCTTTGCCAACCCTTAGACACATTAAAAAAAACATCAATCACTTTTATTTATTATAAAGAACTGCAACTCCAGTCTTGTCTTTCTCTTCACCGCTGGGGCCAAGCACCACGCCAAGTTCAAAGCAAGAAGGTGAAGAAAGTGATGTTGAAGACCAGAATCACCAAAGCTACAAAATTCCAAGCATTCCCAAGATGGCGAATACCTGGCTAGATTCCAATGGGATGGGGGACCTGGTCCAGGCGAAGGAGGGGAAGGCAGCGGCAACTCCTTCGAACTCGAGGGAGATAATCCGGGGTGAGCCTCGGCCCCCAAGATCCCAGCCCGCCTTGTCGTAAGTTATCGTCAAGGCAGCACACGGTCTGTCTCCCGCTCACCTCTTAGTGCACTCATCAACCCTCTTCTATCCCACGACCACACAGACCGCCCTACCCCAAAGCGCGCGCACAGAAACGGCATCGATGACCTTTGCCTCCTTCAAAAAGATGGGGCTGGCCACTCTCGGGCTTGCCCTCGGTCCCTCCCTGGCTCGGGCCGATTGGGCGTTCAATCTACCACACGTGGGGACCGTAGAGATAGCCCATCTGCCCACGGTGGGCGCCAGCTTCGCCATCCTCCTCACCTCCTGCTTCATCCTTCTTTGCTTATGTGGTACCCCTCTCCCCCTCCCCTCCCCCTCACTATTTCCCCTCTCGTCGGTTTCGTTTTCGCGTTCTCTTCGCTTTCGCTTTTCGTTGGCTTTAACCAAGAGCTCTCCCAACTCCGAACCGGCCCAGCGTTACCTCTGACATCACTGTGGTTGGGTGTTAGGAATGCTCTCCACGCTTACCATCAGCCTGATGTCGACGGACATGATGACCCTCCAGATTCTGGTCAACGGCGGAGGCACGCCCTCTGAACAGAAATACGGTTGGCTGCCCCCCCCCCCAAAGCCCCGCACAAGACGGCGTCGCCTTTCAACCTCAGCACTCACTCTAAACTGCCCTTTGCAGCCAGCCGCATCATGGGAGTGATCAAGAAGAGGCACCTGCTGCTGGCCACTCTTTTCATCGCCAACGCCACCGCCATGTCGGCCCTCCCTGTACTCCTTTACTTGTACGCCGCCCCTCCCTCCCCCCAAAAGCCGCCCGAGCTGTCCGTGTCGCCCTCGGTCATTGACTCGGTCACGCTCCCACGCACACGCGCACGCACAGCCTCTTTGGACCGCTACCCGCTGTCCTCATCGCCGTGGGCACGATCCTCGTCGCCGGCGAGTGCGTGCACCCCACCCCCGCCCCCACCCCCTCCTCGCTCGGCTCTGGGATAGTTGACGTCGTCTATCTCGTTCTAACCATTGGCTGCGGTCGGCGCAGAATCCTGCCGCAGGCGCTGGGCTCGCGCTATGGCCTCTTCATCGGCGGTAACCTCATATGGTGACCTCTCCGCGGCCCTCCCTATTTCCTCTCCCATGACTCCGCTCGCCGCAAGGCGTGCAGTGAACTCACCCCGTCCATGTGACCAGGTTCGCGTGGACGTTGATCGCCATCCTGTACCCGCTCGCGTGGCCCGTGAGCCTCATCCTCGACTGGGCCCTGGCCGGCTCGCAGAGCACTTTCTTCCGTCGCGCCGGTACGCCGCTCTCCGCCGACCTCGGCCCGCGTGGCTCCCTCTCACTCTGTAGCGCGCGTGAGTCGACAGAATTGGCAGAGCTGGTGAGCTTGCACGTGCGCGAGTCGCAGGCCAAGGGAGCGACGCGCAGGGAGAAGACGCTGGACGCGGAGGAGCGCGGCGAAAACGGGGCCGGGGAGGAGGAGGGCCTCACGCGCGACGAGGCCAACATCATCAAGGGCGTGCTGGACATGAAGATCAAGAGCGTAGACAAGTGCATGACCCCGCTGGCCAAGGTCTTCATGCTCTCGCTCGCCGACAAGCTCGACGAGAAGACCATGGACAAGGTGAGCCCCGTGACCACCCGCCCCTCACATTCCATGGTCAAATGATAATGATATTATACATATATTTGTCGACGCGCGGTGATTGGCCCAGATTCTGAAGAGCGGCTACAGCAGAGTGCCGGTCTACCAGGGCAAGAAGAACAACATCCTCGGCATGATCATCATCAAGAACCTCCTGAAGCTGTCCCCCAAGGTACCGACCGGTCGCGGAGCGTGGGGCTGTGTCGTGTCAATCGCATAACGATGTGTGGGGTTTCGGACAGGACGCCGTGCCGATCGAGGACCTGAACCTGCACAGGCTGCCCACCGTGGGCGCTGACATGCCCCTCTACCCCATGCTCGACCTCTTCCAGCGCGGACAGAGTACGCACAAGCCCAACCAATCCCTGCACCTCACAACGCAGCTATTTTTTTAATTCTTATATTTTTAGTTGTTTATAATTCGCTAATTTGTTGGATGGTGCTGGGCAGGTCACATGGCGTTGGTGGTGGACCCGGCCGACAGAGTGACGGTGCTGGGCGTCATCACCCTCGAGGACGTCATCGAGGAGCTCATCCAGGAGGAGATCGCCGACGAGACCGACAACAACCGCGACATTATGGACAGCATTCGGGTACCGCACACACACGCACGCACCCGCACCGCGAATGCTCAGCTCAGCTCACCTCAATACGTTGGCGGCGGTGCAGGCGCAGGGCGTGAAGCCCCGATTCTCCAAGAACCCGCTCGGCGAGCGGGAGGTGAGGCGGCTGGAGCGCGCCGTGTCGTCGATCGTGCTGCCCTTCCGCAAGAGCCCGCTCGACCAGGTGCTCAACAACGCCGGGTCGGCCGGAGCGGGCGTGGCCCCGATGAGCTACACCAACCTGCGCAGCGCCGGGGCCCTGCCTTCTTCTTCATCCACTTCTTCCGGCTCGGCCACCAGCATCAACGACGGGATCGATGAGTCCGCCGTGAGTGCGAGCACGCCCCTGCTCGCGGGAAAGCCAGGGCAGAAGGTCTCCTTCCTCGGAGCGGGCAAGGAGAGAACGTAGGACACCATTTTAGAAAATTAAATCAATAAATATTAAAACAAAAAGAAAAACAATAAATGTTAAAACAAAAAAAATAAAAATATCAATCGATGGCCAGAACGTAGATGTCTTCCTAGCCAACTCCCCAACTCCCGTACAACCGCCAATCAGGCGCTCTCGTGTGCGAGGTGTTGGCGCTGGCGTCGCTGTTGCTCCTCGGTCCAGGCGCGCAGGAGATGCACCTGCTTCTCGCTCTCGATGGCGCGCGGGTTATGGCGGGCCTGGCGCAGCACCCGAATCACTGACTCCACGTCGTGCAGCGCGCCGTACTGCAACACCACGCAGCCCACCAGCGCGCCGCACCGGCCCAGGCCGCTCCACGACACCAGCACCACGTTCTGGCCTGCCTCCAGCGCCTCCCCCATCCATTGCACCAACTCCCTGGTCTGTGTTGTCACCGACAGCGAAGCCAGTCAGTAAGGGTGTGTGCTTGCGTGTGTGTGTGTGTGTGTGTGTGCGTGTGCGTGTATATGCCCACATATGACACGTTGACAGCGCTGGCAGGCGGGTCGGCGGTTACCTGCTCGATGGAGGGCGTGGAGTGGAAGAAGACCGGGAAGTGGCGGAACACGACGCCGCGCTCCTCGGAGAGCTTGCGCAGGTTGCGCACGCCGCACTCGAATAGCTCCTGGTCGTTGGCCAGGCACAGCAGGCGGTTGGCCCCGGCCGCGCGCAGGTCGTCGAGGTCGCGCCCGACGTCGCGCCACTTGCGTCCGGGGATGATGGTCATGCCCAACCGGCCGGGCAGGGGCAGCGCCTCGTGCGGCAGCCAGTGCACGCATATGGGGCCCTCGTACCGCGAGTACGTGGCCTTGACCACCTCCGCGAACCCGCACGCCGCCGCTGACACACACATGGCCCGTCGCTGCGTTAGTGTCGCTGTGTGTGTGTGTGTGTGTGTGTGTGTGTGTGTGTGTGTGTGTGTGTGTGTGTGTGTGTGTGTTGGGTATTGGGTGTTGCACCGAGCGCCCATTGGCGGTTGCGGACAGAGATGTGGCGGTAGGTGACAGCGTGGAGGGCGTAGCGCAGGAGCGGGATCGCCATCTGGAGGGCCTCCCGTCGAAACTGCACGATGCCCGCCGTGATCTTGCGCAGCGTGCGCACCGTGTGGTAGGCCCGCAGGAACTTTGGCTGGGTCAGGCCCGGCAGCGTCTCCGGCAGCTCCTCCCCCAAATCCCTGCACGTAAAAATAAATAAATTATAAAACGATTTAAAAACGAAACAAAAGATTAATATTAAAAAAATATTAATATTGCAGGGAAGATAGTAGTAACCTACCGGACGCCGATAAGCAGGTTCGTGATGAGCATGCCCTCGGCCAGATCGGCCTCGCTCTCGATGGGCGTGAAGCAGTAGAGCATGTCCGACTCCAGCTTGGTCACGTCCTTGAGCACGTGTCCCGGTCCCGTATGCTGCCACGCGTGTGGGTGAGTGTGCACACGGGGGCGCGCCTGTGGAATGAGCACGCACCGAGAAGTCGATGATCCACAGGTTGCGATGGTCGTCCACCAATATGTTGCCTGCGCGTTCAAAACAAACAAACCGGCTAAATTAAAAATTATATCATAAAAAATACAAGAAAATTATAATAAATAAAAAAAGAGAGATTGTCGGACCTGCGTTGAGGTCGCCGTGCTGGATGGACACCAGGTGCGCCTCGCCCTCGTGTCGGGGCAGCTTGGGCAGGTCCTTCTCGAGGAACAGCGCCACGTTGCGAAACGTGACTCCCGCAAAGGTGAGCGTCTCCTGCCTGCCGTCCTCCACGCCCATGAGCTCCTTGACCCGCCCGGCCACCTTCTCGGGTCTGCGCCCACAGCCATATGTCAGGAATGCATGGAATGCTCGTGTGTGTGAGAGAGAGTTGGACGTGCCTGTCGGTGCCGCCGGAGGCATACGACCAGCCGACGCCGTCAAAGTCGTAGTAGTCGAGCAGCTTGATGGGCCGCACGATTGCAGCTCGATAGAAGCGACCGAGCACCTCGACCAGCGCAGTGTTGATGACGTCGTCGATGTCCTCCTGCGGGGCGCCGTCGAGGTAGAGCGAACGCAGCGTGGTGGACCCCTTGCCCGTCTGGCGCATCGCCGCGTAGGCAAACTTGATTCCCGATCGCGTCTTGTAGTCAATGAAGCTGACAAACGACACGAACGTGTCGTGTGTGTGTGTGTGTGTGTGTGTGTGTGTGTGTGTGTGTGTGTGTGTGTGTGTGTGTGTGTGAGGGAAATACGCGAGGTCAATGGCCAACTTGCAGTGTGAACTGAGAGGCAATGGTTGGCGAGTCTCCCGTACTCATGAATCGTGGGCGCGTTGTTGCCAAGCACGTCCTGCACTCGCTCAAAGTTGACCCGTTCCTGTGCGATGCGCAAAGAATACACACATAGGCACAGAGTTGGAGGGAGAGAGAGAGAGAGAGAGGAGAATACATGACGGAAGCCAAGCAGGGAGCGATGGCACGTCATCAGTTTCACAGGCAGTACCTGGGCGATCTCGGTGCGCGGGCCCAGCTTGAGGACAAACATGGGCTGTTCGTGGCCAGACATGTCTCGCGACTTGACCCGAAACACGAGCGAGCCTGAGAACCCGCCCGACAGGTGGTGAAGGCTCACCTGCGTCGAACTCCGGAACAGATAGCTGCGCATCGTGCATATTTATAATTTATAAATCAAATCAATATGAAAATAATTTAAAACATCGAAAAGAGAGGGCGCACCACACGATGGACCTGTCCTCCTCGCTGAATGGGAGAGGCTCCGATGAGTCTTCCGATGTGATCATGGGACAATAGTCGTATGAGATGGGCGGCAGGCCCAGCAGCGATCCGGGTTTCGGGAGCAGCCACGCCACAAAGTCGCCCAGGCTGTCGAGCACGCTCACGCCTGGCGCAATTTAATCGCCACACCAGCCGCCAGGTCCGTAGCCCAAGGGGAGGGGCGGTCAATGACCCACACTGATGGTCGAAAGGAGTGGGGCAATGGTAGGCTCTGGCGAACCCAAAATGGTCTTGAGATGCTTCAAAGCCGTGAAGTGGTCGGCGCGTGAGCCTCCGGCCGTGAGCGCGCTGCAGGTTCCGAGCTCGTTTATGCCCAGCCGCGTCTTCAGATCATACAGCAGAAACGACACCTGTTGTGTACACGTGCGTGTAGGTGTAGGTGTACATGTGCCTGTGCATGAGTGTGGGTGGTCCAATGGTTGTGCGTATTGTTGGTGTAGGGCGAGATAGACGGACAACCAAGCGAGGGCCGTACTTTGATCTCGGTCCACACGCCCACTACGCCGATCCTGATCTTGGCGCCTTTGGCCGCGGCGTTCTGCCGGGCTTTGGCAAGAAGGAGCGGCAGCTCCGACTCTTCAAAATCGTTCAGCCCCGTGGCCTGTTCACGTGCGACGGCACGACCCACAACACGCGCACACGGGACATCACACCGTGTAAGTGAGGCTCCGCGCGCAGGGGCTGCACACGCGTGCCTTGGAGTTGTTGACAAAGAACTCGTTGGTACGGCCCTTGGCGCCTTCCTCGAGGCCGAGCACCAGCGCTGCGCCGGGCGTGTCCGCCAGGCAGTGCTCGCCGAACCGGGCAAAGTGTTCTGACCCATTTGTCCACGAATGCCAGTCGCTACGCATGACGTCAGCCTCCGTCGTGTTAGTGGTGAGAAAGTCGGTGGGAGGGCGCTGCACCGAATGTGGATGATCATCAGGTCGTCACTGTTTTGCGTCCGTGCCCAGTGGATAAGCTGGCCGAGTGGTCCTTGCATACAAGTGGGCGCATGCAACGCACGCTTGAGCTCATGTCACACGACGCACAAGCTTTGGCGCGTGGGGCGCACCAGGAGCTTCGCGGCTGCAGCCACGCCCGATGAGGCGCTCCGACTCGCAGCGACCGACGTGCAGGCGGTTGGGTAGGCTCTCAGTGTGCGACAAAGGCCGCAGCAGGTCATTCTGCATGCACTGAGTCACCAGCACCGAGTACCACTCTGCGTCTTCTTCCTTAACCTCCTCCCTCGCTGTGGCTGGGCCCTGCACGCAAATGGGGAGGGGGGGGGTTGGTGTGCCAGGTAGGGGCCAGCTCTGGGGACCGCGAAACGAGGTCATGGTGGGAGTGTACGCGAGCGGTGCTCTCGATGCTTACTTCGTTTATGAGTTGCTCTGTTGTTGCTTCCTCCATGGACTTGGTTCTCCTTTGCCCGTTAATCTTCGTCTTGGTACAGCCCCGCCCTTTTTCTAGTTTGCCCCAACGCAACACGCCGAGCGCTTTACTGGCGATCACGCCCCTGACAGGTTCGTCAACGGGAAGCACGAAAGTTTGTCGGCTCGCTGGGACCTTCACCTGGTGCTTTGCTTGCTACACGCGGTCCCCCGACGGCGTTGTGTGTTTCTCGCAACTTGGGGGGGGGGGAACTCAAGCCGCGCAGAACTGTTAGGCCCACCTGGGAGCGAGATGACCGAGGCTGCCAGTTGGCCTCAGTCTGGTCGATGCCACCCAGACGGGCGGCAGTTAGTTCATTCTTGGCATTCACCACCCGTCCTCAACCTTCTCGCTTTGAAAACTCGCCGCCCTGCGGGTGCATTGAGGCCTTGCCTCGGCCAACCCCATTGTAGCTGACGAGGGTTCGTTTGACATAGCAGAGAGCGGTGATGGGACGAAATCCAGAGGAGAGATGACCGCGCGAGGAGGCGACCTGCAACAGGAAGCGAATAGCCGCGCGATGGGTTAAGTATAAAAGGCTTGCTTGCCTAGATTGTCTGTACACGCTTCGCCCATTCTTTCACACCACACCGCTGCACTCTACCTTCAGAAAGGCACATCACCGACTCCATTCAAGCAGTGATCGAGAGAGCGAAACCGTGAAATGAAACTCGCGTTGATTCTACTGGCCTTACTGGCAGCCCTGGTGGCTGTTCACGGTAAGCAACAGCTGTACTCACGCACAAACAAGCACATGATATGAACTCACATGCATCTCGACCCTGCTTGTAGGTGAGACGAAAACCACGACTGCAGGTACAACCACGGTTGTGGGCAGTACCGGAACCACGGCCGCCGTCACGACGACAGTGCCCGCCGTAGTAAAGGCCGGCATCCCTATCAGCGTGGGCAATCTCAGCACTGTGAGCAGCACTTCCACCACCACCGTGCAGGGCGCCACTTGTATGCATCCCACCAAAGCTGGTATTTACAGGACAATGACTAACCTGCTTTCATCACCACTCGGGACAGCTGGAGTCACGGTGAGCGGCACGGGAGCCACGGGCAGCTTCGTGGGCCAACCGACGATCGTGGGCTCTACGGGCGCCACCGTCTCGGTAGCCACCGCTGTGGCCACGCCTGCGGCCAGCGCCGCGGCATCGAGCGCCGCTATCTCCAGCGCTTCGCCTGCCGCCTCGGGCGCTGCTGTCATAACAATCGTCAGCGCGACACCCGCCGCTTCGGGCGCAGCTATCACTAGCGCCACCCCTGCCGCCTCAGGCGCTGCGGTGGTGACCGTGGTCAGCCCTTCCCCTTCCATCTCCGGCGCTGCCTCGCCCACCGCTTCTCTGGCCGCGTCTCCCACGGCCACTGCCGCGGCATCTATAGCGGCGTCTCCGACTGCCTCGCTGGCGGCCTCGCCTGTAGCGTCTGCCAGCGCCGCGCCGATCTCCTCCGCCAGCCCTGCCGCCCTGGTGAGTGCGGCTGACCTATTCCCGCCGATGCCCACCTACGGCGAGGAGAACTTCCAATTCACCTGCCCCAACGCGTACGCTACACCTGTCCTGACGTGTCACAATGCCCGACTCACTCCAGTGTTGGGGCGTGACACAGTACGACGCAGGGAATGGTGGAGGTGAGCCTCGAGCCGCTTCTCATCGGCATCGGCGACGTGAGCTCGATCAAGTTTGCCGGGTGCCCGTCGCTGATGTACGTCTCGACTCGGGCCGGCCAGATCTTCGAGGTTACCATCAACAACCAGACCTCCGCAGTACGGCCTCCACGACCGCCCGCCCCACCACTCTACACAGCTCTAACCTCTCATGCGCAGGTTGAACAAGTCCGGCTCATCTTGGACCTGAGCAGTCAAATCCCCACGGCGAGCTCGCAGGGCACCGCCGGTAGTAGCACCGCTGGCGCCAGCACGTCGGCCTCCTCCTCGTCGGCGTCGTCAACTTCTTCGAGCAACGCGGCCGATCAGCCCGGCTTGCTGGGAATGGCCTTCCCGCCCAACTTTGCGGACACTGGTCTCTTCTACGTCTACTTCTCGGCACGCTCCTCTGGCGGCGCTGGAGGTGCCACGTCGGCGACCACCACTACGGGCGGCGCCTCGGCTTCCATTGCGGGAGGCGCCACTACTGCGTCGTCGTCCATTTGTGGAAACGAGAGCAGCATGCTCAACCATGTCAACCGCCTGGCCGAATACAGGCTCAACTCCTCATCCGGCATTGCAACGTACGTTCACTGGCTGTCAGTGGCTGCATGTTAACACTCACTAACTCCGAGCCACTCACAAATCCAGCTTCTCGCGCACGCTTCTCGAGCTGCGCTGGCCCTTCCCCAACGACAACGGCGACAACTCCCTCGAGTTTGCACCCGATACCATGCTCCTCTTCCTCGGCGTTGGTGACGGCGGCTCGACCTTCGACCCCTTCGAGAACGCCCAGAACCCTGATGTCATGTTGGGCAAGGTGCAAGTGATCGATCTCAACGCACTGTCGGCCAACGCCAGCTGCAATGCGACTGTCCTTCGCCTGTCCGAACTCGAACGGGAATGCCAAGAGGTTGCCTCGGCCATCACCACCTTCGCCACGGGCATGCACGCGCCTGCCGGTTTCGAGTTCCTCAGCCCGTCGGCCGAGCTCGAGGGCGCTGCCTGCCCCAGCGGCGCCAACGCCACACTCAACGCCACTTCCGCCGCCGGCGGTGCCAACGCAACCGCAGCGGGCGGGGCGAATGCCACGTCGGCCAACGCGACTGCTGCTGGAGGCGCCAATGCCACTACCGCTGGTGGGGCCAACGCCACCGCTGCGGGCGGGGCCAACGCCACGTCGGCCAACGCGACCACGTCGGCCGGAGGCAGCAATCTCTCACTCAGCGACCTTGCCCCTCGCCTTATCGCACCCGGTACGCGCCTAGTCCAAACGAAGAGAGCTGTCACTACGAATCCATCTCACCGTGCCGTGTGAACTCCACTTAGATCGCGGCCAGGGCATGTACGACGAGATCAACATCATGGAGCAGATCGGCGCCAACTACGGGTGGGACATCATCGAAGGGTGGACCTGCATCAACCAGAGCCTCGAGCTGTACGTCCTATGCCCCACCCTCCCATTCTTCGGTGGCTTACGGGGAGACTGATATTCCGGGCGGCAGGTGCCCCGAGTCAACAAGCGGGCAGGCCAATGCTAGCGCGGCGGGCGGAGCCAACGCCACTTTAGCCGGCGGAGCCAATGCCACCGCAGCGGGTGGAGCCAACGCCACCACGGCTGGCGGCGCCAACGCCACTGCAGCGGGTGGAGCCAACGCTACAGCTTCAACCAACGCCACCACGGCCGGCGGTGCCAACGCCACTGCTGGCGCGGGCGCTGCCAATGCCACCAGCGGCATCGCGGTGCTGCCGGCTGCCGTCCTGCCCCACAACTGCCGCCGCCTCTACAATCCGCAGGCCATCCTCGGCGGTCGTCTCTACCGCGGCACGCAGCTCGATCCGCTGCTGCAGGGCGCCTACGTGTTCGGCGCCACCACCTCTCTACAGAACGGCAACGAGTCGCTGCCCACCGGCAACGGCGCTCTCTATTTCATGCGCCCCGAGTCCTTCAGGTACAGCCTCGCCCTAGTATTGTGCGCGTCCTGGCAAGCGTTTCTGACACGCATGTACGTGTTAAGCGGCAACGCGGAGGTGGACTTGACCATGTGCCCGTCGGCCGCCGGCGCCAACGCCACCGTGGCTGGAGGCGCAAACGCAAGCGCGAACGCCACTCAGTCGGCCGGCAACCAGACCACGGCGGGCGGCGCCAACGCCAGCTCGAACGCCACCCAGTCGGCCGGCGGCGCCAACGCCACCGCTACTGCCAGCAACGCCACGTCTTCCGCCAACGGTACTCGACCGAGCTGCGCCTCTTCTTAGTCGTCGCATTCTGAATGCTCACGCCCACATTTTTCCTGGGACACTAGCCTCGCTGAGCGGCATCACGATGACCGGCTCGGGCGTCAACACGTCGTTCATTCCCAACAGCCGCCTGGAGGTGTTCCCCGTCACCATCAACTACCAGTTCTTCCCCGTACGTGGCCAATCGCGATTGGGTATTGGGTCCTTTTTGTAAGCCCTAACTGACTGGTAATCGCTGGACGTCCTCCAGACGCAGCACTTCTTCACGGCCGTGGGCGCCGACGCGTCGCGCACACAACTGTTCCTGGGCGTGAGCTCGGCTCAGGGCGGCAGCAGCGGCAACATCGGCGGCGTATTCCGGCTCATCCCGTTCAACGAGGGAGCTCAGAACCCGGCCGTCATTTCTGGTATGTTTTCGCAGCACACTCGCTGACGTGTACTTGCGCTAACCTGCATCTCCTCGTGCTGCAGCGACCAACCTGCAGCCGGGTCAAATCGTCTTCTCGGCCAACGCGAACGCTACGGCCAGCGCCAGCCCCTCGCCGGCCGCGTGAGCCTTATACCGCCATTCCATGACCGGCATCTGCCGGCCACGAAAGGACACAACCCTATCTCTATCTCCCACATCACATTCAAAAAAGACGTTTTTAACCAATGGACACGGTGTTCCCACTTTCTGGGTATACCCAGCCTGGAGTTTTTCAGTTCGCATCTCGCGCAGTGGTTGGAATATTTGATTTTGACCAATCGCGTCACCATCACACGAAGCGCATGATTATTGGCGGGGAGTGCCGAACCGTTGACGACGGTGACAACCGAACCGAAGTGCTTACAAGAGCACACGCGCCTTCTTTTGTTACTCCTTCATCCGTTGTGGTGTTTTGTGGCATCACGTCGTCTCCTCCTGTGGTGCCGGAAAGAAACGAAACACTGGTGAACCGAAAAACTCTTTTGCTTTCACTCCGGCCAACTCAGCTCTCCTTCAGCGAGCAACGACACCTCCCCTTTCTGAAGATGGCCTCCACCTCGACTTCTACTTCACCTTCGTCCCCGCCGCTCTCTCCCACTTCCGCGGCGGTGTCGTCTTCTTCTTCGCCAGAGGTCCGCACCGTAGCCCAACTCAAGAAGAAGGAGCGGCGCAAGAGCTTGCGTGAGCGGCTGGTTGCGTCGTGGAGTCTCCACTCCATGGACCAGCCTCGGCAAAGCGCCTGCGTGCAGAGTGGACGGGTGGCTGGTCTTACCCACTTTTTTGAAGACTCGTCTAGCGTGACCTGCGACTCGCCCCACTCGGAAGAAGAGGATCAGAACCACTACCACAACAACGAGCGCAGACGCTTTGATGGGAGCAGCAGTGCTGGGTCCCCAAGGATCGGCCTGCGCTACAAGCAAGGTAAAGGCTGATATCCGGATAGCTACATTAGTATTATTTGTCGTTTTTTATGTTTTAATCTACTTATTTGTACATTGCCAATTTCGGCAAAAGAAACTCAACCCAATTACGTCACATTAATGGGCAGGTCGAACGGGTGCAACCGAAATGTACCGGTCCTCGCCGTCGTTCGGGTCGCCCGTATCGGCCCGCAGAGACGTGGACGCGTTCCGTTCGGAGGGCAACCTGTCGCCCTACGTGAAGGCCGCCATCAGCCAGTCTACAGCCACCACTACCTCGAGCACAGAACTCAACAATGCCTCGACGACGACCGCCGCCGAGCCCTTATCGGATTCGAAGCAAGCGGCCAAGGGCGGCAAATGGCGGGCCAAGTTCGGCAAAAGTCTGTGGAAGAGCAAGAAGACTGCAGGCGACGACTACGAAGACGACACAACGGAGGAAATGAACGACAAGGCCATGAAGAAGAAGAAGAACAACAAGGACAAGAAGAAGAAAAAGGCCAAGAAGCATAACAAAGCAAACGGCGACGAAGATGATGAGGGCGAGGATATATCGGCGAAGGACGAAAGAGAGCCAGAGGTCTCGATTCACGTGCTCATCAAGCGAGGCGATGTGGAGGACATCAAGAGGCTGATCAGCAAGAAGCCTAAACGATCAGAGACCAACAACGGCGATGTCGATGTCGTGAATCTCAAGAACGCTATCGGCTCGACTCCCCTCCACACGGCTGTCGAGGTGGGCAACCTCGAGGTATGCACCGTACCTCGCAGCTCTGGCCAAGTCGACTTGGATCACCCACTAATGCTCGCTCGTGCCCCAGGTGGTGCAGCTGTTGCTGAAGAGCGGGGCGAATCCAGACATTGTGGATGCCATTGGCTGGACGCCACTGCTCGCTGCATGCAAGTAACTTGACCCTCCCCGCCTCAGCCCATGAACGCTGATGTGAAATTCCACGCCCACTGATTGCGGTTCACTCTTGGCAGAGCTGGTGACCTGCCAATGGCCGAGACGCTGCTTGTCGACGGCAAGGCCGACGCCAATTCCAAGACCAATGATCTCAACACGCCACTGCACTACTTGGTAATCATGCTGCGTTTGCTTTCGTTCTCGTGCGTGCATGGATCAGCGATGCTGATGCGGGGCAACACATGCAGGCGGGCAAGACGCCCAAGGAGGACACCAGAGAGCTTTACTACGAGGTGATGACGAAACTCTTGGGCAAGGAGGGCAAGGTCTACGGCATGGTAGCCAACAACACCACGTCCCGAAACAAGAACGGAGGTACACTTGGTCTCACCATAGGAGTTACGGTTAGGTTTGACGGGCGTTGACTTCTTTGTTTTTCGTTCATTCGTTCATCTTCTCCTTCGCGTGAGCAGATACACCATTGCATTATGCGGCTCTACACAGCAAGCCCGAGGTCGTTGCGTGGCTGCTGGAGCACCACGCCGCTGTAAATAATCAGAACACGTACGTGGGCTAATCCTTGTACTCGTGCCGCCGTCAGCTTCCATACTGACTCAGCAAAATCCAGATACGGGGACACTGCCTTGCACTGCGCGGTGGTCAGAGGCGACGTGGAGATTGTGCAGCTCCTGCTGAAGAGCGGTGCGAGCAAGAGCCTGGCAGGCCGATCAGGCACGCCAAAAGAGGTACTCCCGACCTTGGCAATCCAGCGCCACGCCAGCCTGGCACGTTCCTCACATTCCCCCCCCCCCGATAGATTGCCAAGAGTGAGCACGCAGACAACGCAGCACTTCTTGCCCTCTTCTAAGCCTTGTGTTTTCTGTCCCATTCCTGAAAGGAAATAGCATTTCCAAAAGAAATTTCACGGGGCAATTTTTCTGATTGGATCTGGCTCACCAACTGGACCCATGGATTTCACAGCGATTTTAGCTGGTACTGCCCCACACTGAGCCCCGAACTCAACCCACCATAAAACGGGGTCGGAGGCTCTCCTCTTCATTCAACAAAGCAACACGTACCCAACTAAACACCAGCAACTACCCCAAGCAACCTTTGACCAGCAAGATGGAACAGACCCAGCAGACTCTCGCCGACCTCAAGGACAAGCTCGTCGATACTGTCAACTCCACGCTCGACCAGGCCCATAAGACCGTCGACAACATCCTCGCCGACCAGCGCGTGGCCAACGCCCGGGAGTTCGTCGCCGCCGAAGCCACCGTGGCCAGCGGCTACAAGGACCAGATCGTGGGCGGCGTCAAGGAGACCATCGGCCACATCGTGGGCGACAAGGCCATGGAGCGCCAGGGCCGCGAACAGAAGCGCGAAGGCCAGGCCACTGTCGGACAGGAGCAGGAGGAGGGCCGCGAGGTTGTCGCCGACACGCTCATCAAGAGGCACGCCCTCATGGCCGAGGTCGAGCGCACCGGCGGCACCGATCGTGCCCACCTCAACCACGTCGACGCTCCTGAGACCGACGTCGCCGAGCTTGTTGGCAAAGACCAGTTCAAGCTCAAGCAGTTCGACAAGGCGCCGCTCCTTGAGGAGATCCGCGAACAGAAGACCTTGAAGCCGCTTGTCCACGTCGAGCCCGAGGAGAAGGGCCTCCTTCGCTCGGTGCCTCTGGGCGACAAGGACGTCAGCAAGGACATCAAGAAGAACACGGCCGACGAGCTCAAGAAGGAAATCAAGCAGGCCGACCTGCGCAAGCTTAACCAGGTCAGCGACGACCTCATCAACGACCGCTCTGGCGCCAGGCTCGACGTGTTCAAGAGCGTGAGCGCGGCCCAGACCAAGCGCGAGGAGGTGGTCAAGCAGATCGGTAGCGGCCTCGCCGCCACCGAGGTCTCGCTCAAGCACGTCGAGACCCAGGACAAGGCCAAGCCCGATCTCAGCTCGGCCTCGCTCACCAAGACCAAGAAGCTCAACAAGGCCCAGCTGCTGGATGAGGTCAGGCAGGGCGCCGAACTCAAGCACGTCGAGACCCAGGACAAGGCCAAGCCGGCCATCGGCGAGGATGTGAGCCTGAAGACGTGGAACAAGGAGGGTTTCCTCGCCGAGGTCCGCCAGGGCGCCGAGCTCCGCCAGATCTAAGTCAAGCCCCAGCCTCCTCTCCCCCTCTTCTCTCTTTGCCACCGTTACTTCTGCTCCTGTCTACCTTTACATCAATATTTGATGACTGTACGCCAGCCACACAATAGACACCCGCATTTCACGATCATCCCTTTTTCTTCATTTGGTAGAAATACAGGACTCATGTTGGTTGGGCAGAAGAAACCGTTTCTTGTTGGGTTTGAGGGGAACCGCTCAGCCCCTCGGAATGGAGGGACGAGCAGGCCACCACTTTAAGTGATGTAGACTATGAACCGGAGATATAATTTCTGCGGATTAGAGTGCTGTTCATGTTCTCCTGTGCACATCTTCAATGCCCTTCTTCACATGTACATTACGGGAAGTTACAGCGTTTGCTGAACCAACAGAAGAATAAAGTTAGAAAGAAAACCAACTCAGTGTGAGGAGCTCTGGCTGCCTCGTGGACATGAAATCATCAACCCATTTATTGGATTGGTGCTGAGGGTTGTGACGAAAGCTGTTGGGTGTCGGCCGCTCATTGTACGCCTTTCCTCAAACAAAGGATGACATTGAGGCTGCAACAGATGTCGAGTGCTGTTGGATACGGCCATACTGCGCAGAAAGCACCGCTTCCCATCCGAACAGCGAAGTTAAGCTGCGCCAGGCGGTGTTAGTACTGGGGTGGGCGACCACCCGGGAATCCACCGTGCCGTATCCTTTTGCTGCCTCTTCTTTGCCTTGTGCTGTCTGTGTATGAGGTGGTCATTGATGTCCTAGTGCCACAGTTGTGTTCTTGTCTTTTTGATCATCTACAATACCACTGGATCAGGTGTGGATGAACAGTTTGGTGCCACAGGCATTGATCCTGATATATCATCATTTATGTGTATGCAAAAGGAAGATACACAAATAGGGGGTGGTCTACTATACCATCCAGACATGCACACCCTGCCTAGACCAGACTAGTAGAAGGGACAGAAGGGCCTCAATACCCATTGAGCTACTAGCACAGAAAGGAGCTATCAAGGCATTTCAAGGGTGCCATGCTGCTGCACACAATGTACATCAGGTTGCAAAGCAGCCACACAACCCATGGTCATTGCTGGTGAACTTTGTCCCTTCTGCAAACACTCAATGTCAGCCATGTGATGCAACAGTGGATGAGTGAGGATTGGCACGACTTGGTGCCATGTAAGCAAGATGGGCAGGTGGATGTCACCATCAGGAAGTCTGTCACCCACAATCTCAAAAAATGAAGTTAGCCACAAGTGTGAGTTGGGGGTGTGATAACGTGGCCAGCAGAGTTGTGGACAGGAAATTTTCCACCACATCTGAAACCATGCACCTGTGGGGGGGGGGGCAAGAGATGGCATGTGAGAGAAGCGGATGGGTATATGAATAAAGAAGTAAACTTGACAGGGTAGTGAGGAGTGCCACTTTTAAAAATGCAGTAATGCAAACATTATAACCAACCTTCAGCTTCCACTGTGACTCAGTGAGACCTGCATAGAGGGTGGATGAAGCTTCTGCATTTGAAGCTTGAAGGAGTGTTAGACATCCAGCCTTGCAGCAAGGCGAAGAAACAACAGATGTATGATGTGTGGAGCACAATAGGTACCACCATTTTGTTGATTGCCTTTGTTCAGCTGTTTGAAATTGGTGAGGTTGTGGAGAGTGATGACCAGTGCTAAAAGACTGGGAGATGGATATAGTGATGCAAGCACCAAGTGCAAGTTGAGCCTGGCTGTTATCAGAAGACTATGAATATTAAGCAATAGTCAGAGAGTGGACACCATTGGGTGAAATTGAGTTTGTTAAACACAGGGTAGCCCAATTAAAAAAAACTGTTTCAGAACCAATGCCCATGTAGCAAAAATATTGTTAGCACCAAAAATGAAATAGAGCAAGCAACATTGTAAAATGATAAGAAGAGGATAGGATCTTCATGAAAACTTGACAAAAACCTGATGTGCATTGGGATTGAAATGTGGTGATTGACAAACTATTCAATCATAAATGGATGAAAGCAAGAGAAAACCCAATGCACATCAGTTCCAGGATATGGTCACTGAAAATTTTCAGTGATCCTGTTCTTTATATACCCTCTTTTTTGTGGACAACCCCCCCCCTTCAAGCCAATCCTTACTTTGTTGTAGGTGAACCTTATGTGCATTGGTCTGGTTCTGTAGGGGAGCCCATGGAGAACAAGATGCAGCAGGTGGAGCAGGAGACCACTGAGGAAGGACCAGGAAGCCCAGACACAGTTGGAGGCAAGGGCAAGGAGACCAGTCAGTTGCCAGAGCTGCTGCACATGGATGGTGAATTGGAGGAGAGGCAAGGTGGTGCTGCAAGCTGAGGAGGAGGAGAAGGAAGAAGAAGAGGAGGAGGTTGCCCGGGTCACCCCTTGCAAGAGGGCAAGAAAGCAATGTGAAGTCATGAGGATCTGGTGGAGAAGTGGAGGCAGATGAAGCACATTGCACCCAAAGTGACACCTTTTGACTGTGGCCACATGGAGCAGCAGCATGTGAGCGCATCCCAACTGCTCAGCCTCAGTGATGCAGAGCTAGGTATGTCCTGATGCACATCAGGTTCAGATATCACTTTCAGAAAATCTGTTGTTTGTGTTATTGTACATAAGTCTACCTATTTTGTACATTTATGTAACCCTTATCAAACTGATGTGCATTTGTGCCATATGTTGTATATTGAATTGTACATTTCAATGTTACATACGTTTGCCTTGTAACTGATGTGAATTGGTTCATGTGATTTGTATGCCATATTAATTGCAACATCCACCATAACATCACCTGGTGTGCATTGGGTCATTACCAATTTAAGACACCGCCCATTGATTATACTGATGTCCATTTGGTCCATGGCTCATCTGTCGATGGTGTTGTGCTTGTTGCAGGAGTTTGTTATTTGTTGCAAAGCATTGTTGTGGGAGGCTTTGTTACTATCAAGCCTTTCATAATACATCTTCTCAATGCTGATGAGCAGGTTAACTGTGAGGACACTGATGCATTTGGTATGTTTGTGCTTATCACATTACCATGGATTTGAGCTTGATGTGCGTTGGGTTGAAAGCCTTTGAAAAGGCCTCCAACTACTACAAGATCAGCTGCTTGCCACACTTTAAACCAGGTGGCTGACCTACAAACTACAAAGCTTGCAGATCCTGGTGTCTCATACCTGCATTTCCATGCTTTGTGATCAGTGGAGGCATTGAAACTGCACCCAAAGGCCCACATACGCCCAAGACCACCTCACTACCTGGAGTTGTCCACATAGGTACCTCCATATTGGTTGGCATGTTCTTCCACACTTGTGGACCAGTGGTATTGTAGATGATCAAAAAGACAAGAACACAACTGTGGCACTAGGACATCAATGACCACCTCATACACAGACAGCACAAGGCAAAGAAGAGGCAGCAAAAGGATACGGCACGGTGGATTCCCGGGTGGTCGCCCACCCCAGTACTAACACCGCCTGGCGCAGCTTTCTCACTCTGGTCCTTGGATTTGGCTGGGAGCTGGTCACCGTCCCTCCCGCAGGAGGGGAAAGTTTTCGTCTTTGCTTGTGCGGCGTCTGTGTCGGTGGGGCGCCTCGTTAAAAACCCCTCTCAGCTTGAGAGGGGAAAAGAGTGCGCCCAGGGAGGATGGTCGGGTTGGTCGGTCGGGTCCGCGGTCTCGGTGAAGGTCGGGGTTGGTGTGTTGGCTGTGTTGGCTTGTCGTGGTCAGTCATCTAGTGTCGCATCATCGGTTGGTCGGGCTGGGTTCGGTCGGCGGTGGTCCTGGACGGCGTCGTGGGTCCCTGCACCTGTCGATGCGCTAGCCTTTCCGACCCCAGCTGTTGCTGGGGCGGGAGGGGCTGTCTTGCACTGCGCAGAGCATGTGAGGCCCAAGGCATTCAGGTAGAGGCACCGATCGATCCAGATGTGGTGGCTTGTGGCGAGGAGTGTGGCCTGGATGGCGCGGAAGGTCTTGTAGTGGCTGTTGGAGCGTCCTTTTGGGGTTTGTTGTACGCCCAGCCAGTCTGTAGCTGAGGCGGTGTGGATAAGGGGGATCGAGTCCAGTTTCTTCGCGATGGTGTTTAGAGACGTTTGCGCTTCACGTCGTGTAGTTTCATGTGCTGGGCAGGAGGCTAGGACATGGTCCAGGTCTTCCAGTTTGTGTCCCTGGTTGTTGTGCTCACACCAGATGCAGGTGGGGGTTGCGTGCACTGGGTTAGAGGAGGATTGGTGAAGGTTGGCTCGCAGGGGGAGGAGATTTTTAGTGGCTCTAAGTAAGAAACCGTATAGGGCTGTGTCAGGGTGGCTGGCTAGGGCTTTTCGCTTGGGGGTTCCTGGGGGGGGTCTGTCCCATTGGTCCTTCCATTTGCGTAGGAGGATCCATCTGGGGATTGGGGAGGAGGAGAAGTGTCTTGGACGATCACCCTTTCTCGGGCGTAGGCTGAGGGGGGTGGCGGGAGGTCTGCGCCTTTTCTTGCTGCCTCATCAGCTAGGTCGTTAAGTTTGCAGGTGGTGGGGTAGTGTAGGGGGAGGTTTGTTTTTTGCGCCTCGATCTTTGGTTGCCATTTGTTGGGATCAGTGTGGAGCTTCTTGGTGACGTGGCTGTAGATGTGGTGGAGGGTGATTTTGTTGTGTTTGCCAGCTAGGTTGCGTATGTTGAGGATGGTCTCTCTATTTGGGGTGAGGTGGTGTATGTCCGGGGAGTCTTTTAGGCAGTTTTGTACCGTCTTTATGGCGTATTGGCTGTCCGTAAAGATCCTGATTTCTGGGGTGCCATGTGGCGTGTGTTTCAGGGCAATTTCTATACTGTGTAGCTCAGCATTATTATTTGATTGTTCCCTAGGGGTTCTGAGGGTTAGTATGATTGGCTTTGGGTGGGAGTGAAAGACCACACCACTACCCGCTGCTCTATTTTTCAAGGACCCATCGGTGAAGACGTCTAGCGTGTGGGGTGTGGGCGGGATCGGTGGGGGTTGGGTTGGTTGTGTGTGGGTGTTGTTTGGGTGTGCTAAGTGTGGGAAAATTACTTGGACCTCGCATTCTTTAGCTGCTGCTATAAAGGCGGCTATGGTGGGGAGGTTACGGCGCAAAGTTGGTTTGCTGTGGAAGGGGAAGTCTGGCGATTTGTCTTGGTAGAGTGCTAGGTTGTTTGCTGTTGTGATCTGCGCTAGTGAGTCCGGTCCGTTGAAAATGGAGGTTAGGGTGGATAGGGCAGCCCATCGTTGGGCTGTGCCCAATTCAGTGAGTGAGAGGCCCGTCCCGTCTGGGCCGTACATAATGTTTTTGTCATACCAGCTGCGGATGTGCAGTTCGTTTATTATAACTCTGCATGCTGCGCAGTCTATATTGTTTGCTGCTTTTTTAGTGAGGGGACGAGACGGGGTGTCGTAGAGGATGGTTGGGAAGGCATATGTGTTCAGGAAGTGTGCTTTGGCTTCTGCGCTCATCCTTTTTGATGAGATGAAGTTTGCTTTCTTTTTGAACTCCTTTGTGAGGGAGTGCTCGTCGGGTTTGCGTCGGTCAAACCGGATATGGGCGCCTAGGTATTTGACGCTTTTGTTCTTGTCTAGGTTGGGTATGAGTTGGGGTCCTGTTGGGGTGTCTACTGCTAGGGACAGGGTTTCTAGTGAGGTGGTTGCAATGATGGACTTACTGGGGCTGATTTGGAGTCTGTGGTAGTTGCAGAAGTTTTGGAAGAGTGCCAGCGATTTGGCTAGGTCGGCGCCAGAGCTGCTGAGTAAGGTGAGGTCGTCTGCGAAGGCCGTGTTGCCAATTTTTTCCCCTTGCGATGTTGAGTGAGCAGAGCGGGTGTGTAGAAGCTGTTCTACTACTGGGTTGATGAACAGGTTCCAGAGGAGAGGGGATAGAGGGTCTCCTTGTTTTACCCCTTTGTCCGTTGGGAAGGAGGCTGTGTCACTGTAGCGGGTGCACACCGTGGTGTTTGCATTGTCGTACAATTTGTTTATTAGTTCTTGGAGAGTTGGGGAGGCGCTGTAGTAGCGGAGGGTAAGTGTTATGGCTCTGTGTGGCAGGGAGTCATATGCTTTTTCCAGGTCGACAAAGAGTGCAAAGAGTGGGCGGTTCAGTGTGAGGGCTTCCTTGATCAGGTTGTGGAGGGTGATTATGTGTAGTTGGGTAGACCTCCCTTTTCAAAAGGCTGCTTGGGCTTTGGAGAGAATGTTGCGCCGTTCTACTGCTTCGTAGAGGCGTTTACAGAGTGCTATGGGTCGGTAGTTGTTTAGGTTTGCTTTGTCGTTTCTCTTGTGGATGGTCCAGATTTTTGCGCTGTTTAGGTTGTCCGGGAGTGTAGGGTCAGTCATTGCTGAGTTAAGGAACGAGAGGAGATCTGCTCGGTTTCTGTCATTGAGGGCTTTGAGCATTGCGTTGTTGATTTCATCTGGGCCTGGGGCTGAATCTGTTTTTATCTTTGTGAGGGTGTCATTTAGTTCTTGCAGTGTGATGGGTCTGGTTATCTGTTCATTATCTTTAATGGTAAGGCGTGGGCGTTCTTTAGTGTAACAGTTCAGGATAGGGGTTGTCGGGGCAGGGCCTTTTGTGAACAAGCTACACCAGAAGGTGCGGGTTACATCTTTGATTACCTTCGGGTCTGTAACCAGTTCGTGGTGCTCATTTAGCACGTTTAGTGGTAGGGAGTTGGTTCTTGGGTGTAGGTGTGATTTAAGTCTCTTGAAGTGGAGTTGGTTAGTGAGGTTGGCATCTCTGCGCTGTCTCATGACGTTTGTGTTTATTTTTATTTTATTTTGCGAGCGGATTGCTTTGCGCATCTGTCTACGGAGTGATTTCTGTAAGGCTTTTGCTTTGGTGAGCCATTCGTTGTTGTCGTTACTTGAGAAAAGTGCTCTTTCTTTTGGCTTGAGGGAGCCTGTGGCTAATAGTCTGTGGATGCTTCGCGTGAGCTTGCCATACTTTTTTACTAGTTTTGCAGTTTCTTTGTTTAGTTTACGTGCTTTGTTAGGAGGGGGGGTTGGGATGGTGGCGGCCGCCGCTGTTGCGATTCTGTCTCTGATGTCAGTGTAGGTACAGTTGCTGATCCGTTCATTGAAGAGTATAGCCTCTTCTTGGGTAAGTCTGCTTTTGAATGCTCTGCGGTAAGTCACTGGGGTGAAGGGGTTGTAGTTGTTTCTTCTCCAGCTGCATGTGAAGGCTAGGTGGTCTGTGTCAACCAGTGTGGGTGAGTATGAGGCGTTGATCGGGGTTATGCGGTGTGATATTAGTGCAGTGTCTATCCTAGTAGCTTGGATACTGCCGTTCTTTTCAACTCTGGTCCAGGAGAAGGTCTGTTTTGTTGGGTGGAGTGTTTGGAAGGCATCTTTTAGCGCGCACGTTTCCATTAGGTTTATTAAGTGTGGACTGATGTAGCCTTTTGGGTTCTTCTTGTCTATCTTGTGTGCGCACGCGTTGAAGTCGCCTATTAGTATAGTTGGGTTTGACTCCGTTAGCTTCTTTGTGATAGGGAGGACTGTGTTGTTGAAGAAGTTTCTGTTTTTGTGAGGTGCGTAGACTCCTATTATATGCATGGCAGGGGTGTTGTTGGCCCTGAATGAGATGTGGAGAAGGTGTTGGTGGTGGGTTTGGTTTAGCTGTTCCGTTGTGATGAGGTGTGCGATGTTGTTGCGGTATAGTGCTGCTAACCCTCCTTGTCTTGTTTTTTGGGTAATTGAGGGGGCGTTGTGAGTGACAGTAAAGCCGTACAGGGTGATTCTGGTCCATTCTTCATGGAAGGTCTTGGTTTCTGTGAGGATGAGTATGTCGAGTTGTTTTTTATTGAAGTGGTGTATGATGTGGTCCATTTTTTGGGAAAGGCCCCCTTGTACGTTTAAGGTGCTGACCGTCAGGAGAGGGTTTGGTGGGATTGTGGGTGTTGGGTTTCTTCCCACGTTAGTCTCTCTCCTGTTATGGTGATCAGGGTCTTGTTTGAGGCTTCAACCATGTCTTTGGCGGAGTCAAACTTGATCCAGCTGTAGGAGAGATTCTGTCCGTCCGATGGGCTTCTCGCGATTTCCGCCTCCTTGAAGATGACTCCTTGGGACTTGAGGAAGTTATGGAGGTTGGAGGAGCGCCACTTCTTTGGGGTGCCTTTCAGGCGCAGCTTGAATTCTGTCTTCCCGATGTAGGAGTCGGAGATGTTCGCCAGTCCCAAGGGAGTCTCGATGGAGCGGAGTGCGATGAACGCGGCGGAGTCTTCTGCCCTGTAGAACGAGACTGTGATGGACCCGTTTGTTGTTTTAGCCGATTTGATGGAGGGGGAGATTGTCTCGAGGGCTTCTAGCGGGAGGTCTGGGGCGTAGATGTAAGCCGTGTGGGGGGTGTCGAGGGCACAGTCGGATTGTTTTAGTGAGGGGATGGAGGAGACAATGTGCCATTCCTTCCCGGAGTTGCGGATCTTGTCGAGGGCGCAGGTGTGGTGTTCTTCTGATTCGAAGGCTATGATCGCTGCACGTTTGTTCGTCTGCGGGAACAGGACGGTGTTCTCCAGGTCGAGTCCCCTGATGTCGTTGAAGAAGGCGCGTACGGCGTTCCAGTCCTCCTTGACGTTCTCGGCAACTATAACTGAGACTGTCGGGTCTTCCTCTTCTTGGGGGGTGCCGCCTCCTCTGGCCTTTGCGACTGCGTCTCTGAGGACTGCCAGTTCGATTGTTGATACCTTCATTGTCCTCTCGATGGACTTGTTCTTGGCTTCTACATAGGAGTCGAGGACGCTGGCGATCTCCTGTTCGATGTCTTCGCTTGGGGTGGTGTTATGAATTTTGTTGATGATGGCTTCAATTGATGAGTAGGTGCTGGTCCCAGCAGGGGTTAGGTCCTGACCCCAGCCTTGTGTGTATTTGGCGCCCCATCCACAGTCGGGATCTTGGGTTGGTTGGGGCACTGGGGTTGGATTCGATTCGTGACCTGGCCTGGGTCTGGGGGTGGTGTTCTCCTCATCGGTTTCGGTTGCAATGAGTCTCTTGTTTGGTCATTGGGCTGGGCGGTGGGGTGGGTTTTTTCTTGTTAATTGGGGGGAGAGGTAATTTTTTGGTGATTTGGGGGGGGTTACATTTGGACTTGGGGTGGGTGGTTTTTGAGGTGCGGGTGCCTTCCTGCTCGTCTCCATGCTTTCGCTTATGGGTAGAGGGTGCGGGTGTGTCCTTGTCCATCTTTCTGAGAGAAGATGCGAGTGTTTTGTATGATTAATTATGATGCTGTCTGTGCGCGGGTTTGGCGGAAGACTAGGTCTTCTGGCATTGTTTTTTATCCTTGGATTGACCGTTCCAAGCTTCATACAAAATAGCACTTCATCTCTTGAGTTGGGTGTACCCGAGTTCAGGGGGGGGAGCAGGAGCTGTGGCCTTGTTCGTGGCAGAAAGTTTTTTTCGGAAGCGGTGCTTTCTGCGCAGTATGGCCGTATCCAACAGCACTCGACATCTGTTGCAGCCTCAATGTCATCCTTTGTTTGAGGAAAGACACACAAGGGAGAGGCTGGAACAGTTGCCATTGTTAGCAAGCTCGTGTTGGTTGTTGCATTGTGGGGAACCGCGGATCAGCGAATGGCGCAACATTGACGCGCTACTCGATGGCCCTTCGCAGGGCGAACTCGATCTCCTTCCTGGCATCGCTATCGACGTTGGTCCCGAAGTGGATGTCATCCACCTGCATCCGCACGGCCACCATTCGCTTGACGTCGCTGTCGAGGTCCAGCTCGACGTGCCACCCGAACTCAAAGTAGTTCTCGGCCTCGGGCTTGACCTCGCTCACTGTCCGCATGCTGTGCCGAACCGTCACCAGACGGTCCTCCATCTTTCTCCGCTTCTTGTCCATCGCCGCCTTGGTCAGCGTCGAAGCGCTGGTGATGAGGACGCCGTTGCTCGTGCGCGCCTCGCTTTCTCCCTCCGAAACCTGTGCACCGGCCTCGGCCGACTCCTCGCCACACTTGGCAAAGCTCCCGCTCTCGTTGTCGTCCTTTCTGCTGCTCGCGCTGCTGACGTCATCGCCGCCGCCATCGGATACAGAGCTGCGTGGCGGACGATGAATGTGGACGGTCACCATCGCGTCGCCCTTCTCTCTGACCAGGGGAAGCGGCGGAGCTGATGCGTCGGTGGCGCCCACGCGATCGTGCAAGAGCATGAGGCAAGGAGCGAGGATGCTGCCGTGGAGGGTCTTCAGCACCGCCGTCAATTGCCTGGCGTCGTCACCCTCCTCGTCGGACAGCTTTAGCACCTGCGAAAGAGCGAAGACGACCGATTAACGCCTTCGTTCTTTTTCCTTCATTTTTATCATAAAAACAAGTCTCTTAGGGTACCTCGCGAAGGAAAAAGCGAAGAGAGGCAACCGCGTCGTTCTTTTGGTAGTGTTGTTCGAACTCGTTCTCGATCACTGTTCAGGCCAGATGATGATCAGTCGAGATTGAAAGAGAACGTGAAAGAGCTGGATCTCGGGTAGTGCCACCTTCCTCCTTTCCGGGGGAGAAAACCCGGGCGAGCACCAGAAGGAGGGACTTTATGTTCTGTTCGGCCGGCGCGCCTGACGCGGACTCGAACAGCGTCGAATCCTGCAGCCTGTTTCCGTGAACGCCGCCATGAGAAACCGACACGACAACGAACGAGCTCACTTCACACATTGCGCGCATGTGTAGCAGCCCGAGAGCGATCCAACGCACATGAGCGCAGTGCTCTCCGATTTGTGGTGGTGGGGCAGGAGTTGACGCACGAAATGGAGCAGCGGAAGGCGATGGAGGCCAAGCTCTTGTGTATGGGCAGCTTGTTGTGGGGCCGCTCCCACATCTCTCGTTCCTCCTCCGCGACTCGCGACTGACCCGAGTAGAACTTACCTACGCGCGTGCGTGAGTTTACGTGTGTGTGTGTGTGTGTGTGTGTGTGTGTGTGTGTGTGTGTGTGTGTGTGTGTGTGTGTACGATCGAGAGCGTCTTCACTTAATGGAGAGAAAGGGGGATACCGATGTACTCGAGGAATGCTTTCTTGCGGGCCGCGCCCTCATCGGTGGCGGGGAAGCGCAGCTTGAGGAAGGCGAAGCTGGCATCCTCGAGCATGGAGAGCGAGTCATTGAGGGTCATCTTGAGGTGCCACTTGAACGACGAGTCCCTCGTCTTCTCCCACTTGGAGTGCCGCACCGTCACCCGCCCGTCCTTTTGGAAGTTGATGTCTGCGTAGACACATTCCCGGAACTCCGTCAGGACTCGCCCCCCCCCTCCCCCGCACGCACACCACATGAGAGAATGGGGAAGACCTACGTATCTTCCAGTCACCGGCGTTCATGTAGGTTTCCTTTTCGGGGCTCTTGGTCATGAAGAGATTGAGATGGATCACCGCCGGCGCCAGGATCGCTTGATTCACCAACTGCCCACGCCATACGCGCCAACAATGAGCAACCACGAACACGAACACGAACACGAACGCGAACGCGAACGCGAACGCGAACACGACGTGGGCCCATACTCACCTTGAGAATGCGCAAACTGCGGAGGCGGGGCACAACAACCTCGCCGTCGTCGATGAGGCCAAAGAAGTCGAGCATGGAGCCGACGATGTCGTGCACCGATCCGCGAACCACCTTTTCCTGCATGTTGGAGAGACGAGTGTTCTTTCAGTTGAGGCAAACGATGCCGTGCGGGTGCGTCGTGTTTGCCATGCGTGTGTGGCGTGCGTGCACCTCGAACACGGTCATGATGTGGTCGCATTTGGCAGGATCCACGGTGGAGGTCAGCGCCCATAGGACGCGCTTGGTAGGGAGGAACCGCTTCCGTCGCTCGTCGTCCTCATCCTCCGCAAACAGCTCCGGCCCGTTCAACAGTCGGCCGTTGCTGTCCCACACCTGGAGCGGCACACTTGTTAATCAAATAGTTTTTTAAAAAAAAACAATAAAAAATACCTATATTAATAATAATAAAGAACGAAGAATGGGAGACGTGCTCGTGTTGAGGGGGCGAGTCGATGCAGATCCTTGTGGACGGGGAGGGACCGGAACGAGTCGCCGACCGTGCCCTCCACCTCGCCCCTAATATTGTCCAAATCGCAAACAAGCGACCCTGTCTCCGACTCTCGTGGGCTCAAGGGCTTGTTGCTGACTGTATGCTTCACCTTCTTGAAAATCTTCATCTTGCCTTTTTGTTCGGGCTTATAATTATTTTTTGATTTTGTTGAATCGGAAGGTGGTTGAGTAAAAGTTTTTATCTGAAATTTCTATTGGATGGCCAGGAATGTGACGCAGCTGTGCTGGCCGCGATTGGTTGCAGTTGTGATCCAACGTGGTTGCGTAAAGGTAAAGTTAAGGCTATTTTGGAGTGTGAACGAGGGCTCTTTGGCGCTGTTGGCGGCCTCTGGATCGGACGAACACCAACTTTGGTAATTACTCGGCCTGTGCTGTGCTTTTTCGAGCTATTTTGGTTTCGGGCTGTGCTAGGCGCAACTGTTGTGTGCACGGAGCACGGGTTGTTCTTACGTAAAATTTACAATACATAGTTATCTGTGTTGGTAAGTGTGATGTGAAAGAGATAAAGATAGAGAAGAGGTTCTTTAAAGCAAAGAAAGTGGAGGTGAGGGAGAAGTGAGATGGTTCGCCGGTGTAGCTCCGGAGGGGGCGCCCACGATGGAGTAGGGCGAGAACAGGACCGGCGGCATGGACCCGAGCGCGAACGACAGGAACGAGGGCGACGGGCCGGCGCCGTTCGAGTGCGGTGGCTGCTGCGTCATGGGCAAGTGCGGGTGCAGCCCGCCGGGCGCCATCGGATGCGGGAAGGAGAGGGAGGGCAGGATGGGCTTGCCCTGGTAGGTCCGGAAGGGCGAAGAGGCCGAGAAGAGGCTGGCGGCGCTGGCCGACGGCGACGAGGCGGCGCTGTCGACCTCCTGATCGGACGACATCGACGGGATGCGCTCGATGTTGACCACGAGCGAGTGGGCCTTTCTGCGGCGCTTGGTGAGCGGACCCTGCGCGTCGTCGGCCTCGTTGAGGTGGTCGCCTGGCTCGCCCATGGCGCGAGGCAAAGGCGAGCTCACGCTGGACGACGACGACGGCGGCGATGAGGGCGGGGACGACTTGAGGGCGGGATCGGCGATGGCGCCCACGTCGATGAGCTTTTGCCGACGCTCGGCCTTGAGCTTGCCCTTCTTGCACAGCGTCTTTTGGTTGCTGAGCCACTTGCCCAGGCCCGGGTACTCCTTGTTGCCCTCGGCCACGCGACAGTTGCCCTTGGCCCGCTTGTAGGTTAGCAGCCACTCAAACTTCTCCTCCCATCGCGCCTCGAGCGCCGCGCTGTACTTGGGCTTGCGCGTCTTCTTGCCCGATGACGACTGAGCGGGCGTGTTGGTTGCTGTTAAATCCCGACCCGGGCCGGCGTTCGACACCGGCAAGGCCGTGGCGGTCGGCGGCACAACAGTGACGGCCGACGAGTAGTTGGGTAAGGACTCGATCTGTGGGTGACCGGGAAGGACAGTGGATGCGGGGGCCATGTGATGTGACGACGATGACACCGGGGCACCCGTTGACGATGTTGACGGTGGCGGCAAGGAAGTCCTGCGGGCGTTGCGGCTGCGTCGCGTTGAGGTGGAGGACGGGTCGACGTACTCGTCGCTCTCGGAGAAATCTTCTTCCTCGGGCTGCTCGTCGTCATCGTCTTCGTCCATCAAAGCCTGGTGGTCTTCGTTACGGTCCTCATCGTCGCATTCGCTCTTGATGGCTTGGCTCTTGCGCTGCTCGAGGGCATAATCATCGACGTCGACGTCGCTGCCTTCTTCGTCATCAGCCTCGTCCTCGCCGTCAACGACCATGGACGCTGCGGGTGCCTCCTCGTCCGCGTCATCCCACACATAGTCCTCCAGGCTCCGGGAGCCGCGAGCCCTCTTTGTTCGCGCACTTCGCCGCACCGCGGTGATAGCTTCCTTGTCCTCCTCCTCCTCCGAACCTTCACTGCTGCTGTTGTCGTCACTTTGATCGTCATCGTCACTGAACACGCGCGCTGCGTCGGTTGCCTTAAGGAGAAGCAACAGGTGGACGGCCCACTTCTCTTCGTCAGCGTTATTACCCAGGACATTGTCAGGCTTGTCGGCGAGAGAGACCCGCGGCTCCGTCTGTGTTCGTGTTGGTGGTGAGGGATTGGTCAGGCCTTAGTGCATCGTTGGCCAGGAGACACAAGCTCTCACCCAATGGCGTAAGGCCATGTTTTTGAATGATTAATGAAAAGTAAACGCGCCAATCAAAACGGTGGGAACGGGAATAGGAGTTTATATAAATGGCAATGGGAATTTGTGAAGTGTAGCGGGAACGCTTGTGAAATCGTGAGCTTGCTGCTCCACCGCAAGAAGAGATAACGGGGGACGTAATTGATATTGAGGTGTTGGCAAGTCTCCGAGGTAAGTGAGTGTTGTTTGAAGTGAAGATAATAAACGAAGAGATAAAAGAACCAAAACAACTAAAGGGCCCGACAGTCGGGACATGACGTGAGAAGAAACTAGTGCGCTTGAGTGTGAGTGAGAGGAGTAAGAGTGACAAGTTGGGACCACGTACTGTTAGTGTTGATACCGCCAGGCTCTTGCGACTTCGCTTTCGACCGCCGGTGCTGGTGGTGGGGAACGTAGTCGCCATTAGCGTCGAGAGTTATGATGGTATCGGGGTCCGGTTGGCGGTCAAGTGTTGGCGGAGATGTCCGTTCGGCTAAGGGCGGCGATAGAAAGGATGGGCTGACGAGCGAGGAAGCTTGGTGAGATGTGGTGAGGCGTTGTTGATGGTTCTACGACGGTAAGCGACGTTGGAGGTTGTTGATCTTCTTCTTTTAAGCTGCGAAGTGGCGATAGGTGACGTCAAAGTCGCGAGTCGTGAGCTGGGCTCTGCAAGAGCGTAAGTGTAAGAGGTGGAAGGATGATGTTCCCTGCACTTGACAGGAGGGGGGAGTACGCGTGGCTAGAAGGAAAAGAAAGAGAACTGGGCCTCAAGTGCACCCCCAAGTATTACGCAGTGGGGCTCGACAACGCAATGCGATTCGTCAGCCGGAGAGTGTCCCGGGCCGGACACTTGCAGAACGTCGGCGTGCGCTTGGGGCGGGAAATGAGGAGAGGAAGGAAAGTGGAAGGAAGCTGGAAGCTCGGAGATGAGTTAACAGCTGGTCTGCCTGACCGCGAGTGTGCTACCGTTGGTGTGGTGTGCTGGAATCGGGCCCAACTTCGCCCTTTTGCTTGCTGCTGGCGGCGACCATGAAGCAGTGCCCCCACACGCTTGTTTTTGTTGGGTGCCCCCTGCCCAGTCATGTCAGCCCGTTGGTGTCAGCGACACTGGCTTGCGCAACTGGCCTCGCTGCTTGAGCTCCTGTCATGGTGCACGCCATTGACGCGCGGAGAGATGCCCGGTCGATTTGCCAAACTGGGACCGTTGCCAGGCGTAAAAATGGCGAGCGAGTCCTATTTGAAGCGGACGCCTCATCGACTGCTCCTTGAAAACTGCCGCCCAATCGCGGTTAACTGCGAACCCCGGTAGCACAATTAAGCCACCTGCTACTGCTGTGGCTGGCAATTGGCCACATGCCCGTTGGGCAGTAACCAGATAACCCAAAATTAACGGGGATAAGGAAGGATGAAGCCCACAGACTCTCCTCCCACTCCTTTGCTGTTTCTGGTGAGATCTGAAGAATGGGTGGCAGTGGTAATTGCCAGGCACTCTACTCACCACATTGTGTCCAAACATTGTTGCATTATGTATCAGGACAGTCTGGTTGAGAGACATGTACTCTACACACCTCAAGGCACAGCACCATAAACCACTGCACACTGCTGCGCCTTGGTGTGAATGTCAGGTAACTGGAAGCCAATTCCTTGACTTTTCTTGTTGAGGAAACATTTTACCTGTTTATAAAGAAAAAAGATAAAGAAAAAAAAAAGCATTCGCAAACTGGCAATGGATGGTCCTCCGCACGAAGAGCGGAAAGCGCTTTTCCCCATAGCCTCAACTGCACAGGTACCTTTGCATCAGAGTCGGTTCGCTAGGCCTTTTTTATCCACACTTATTTTCAATCCTATTTACATCGATTTTTCGTACAGGCCCCATCTTTATTTCCCAGCTTTCCATCCGCCTCGAGTGCATCTCTGCCTCCTCCCCCCACCGCCAGCTCCTCTCTCTTCCCATCTGCCGGCGCACTCTTTCCCTCGGCTGTGCCGGCGCTACCGCCGCCCCCGCCAGCCGGCGGCGCAATGGTCTTGTCTGCCTTCGTGCCTGCCGCCAGCGCGCTGCCCTCCTTCAGCTCCTTCCCGCAGGAGCTGGTGCCCAAGCCGCCGCCCGCCGCGGCACCGCCACGTCCCGCCTCCTCCTCGTCGTCCGCTTCCGACTCGGATGGCGGAGAGGGCCAAGGCAGCGATCGAGAGCGGCAGCGACGCAGGCAAAAGAGGAGGAAGCGCGACAGCGACAGAGAGGACAAGAAGAAGAGGAAGAGGAGAGAGGAGAAGGAGAAAGAGGAGAAGAGCAAGAAGAGCAAGAAGAAGAAGAGCGGCGACAGGAAGCGAGACGGCAGAGGTAGAAGGCGGCGGGAGGAGCAAGACGAAGAGGAGGCGCGTAAGAGGACAAAGGAGGAGCGGGAGAAGGAGCTCCAGATTGAACGCAGGCTCATGCGAGAAGACGTGCGAAAGCCCGCCTCGCTCTGGCTCACCGAACCCGTTGAGTACGCACACACGCACACACACGCATTCACCACACACACACACACACACACACACACACACACACACACACACAAACGCACACGCACACACGCATACACACATGAAGCTTAGTTGACCATCGAGTGCAGGTCGTTGCCAGTGGAGCGGCTGTTCAGGATAGACGTGACGGGCGACAGGAACAACCTGGTGTTCGGGTACCTCTACCGGGCCGACATCCCGCGCTACTCGATGAAGCGCTACTGCCTGGGCTTGCGCCCCGGCGAGCGGCTCACCTTCACCAAGTCTATGGGATACGCGATCGGGCGGAGCGACGATGCCTCGACGGCGCAGGTCGTTCGCTACACGAAACCAAAGAATCTGCCCCCGGTCATCCCCGGGTGGCGACGGTACTGAGCCTCGCTGCGTCATGTTGCTCCCCTCCCACCACCTCTCCACCCACTGATCGCTCATTGCTTGCTTGGGGGCTGTCGCGTACTGCGTGTCGCGACGTCGGTGATACATATCAGGAAGCGGAAGCAGCACGCGGAAGAGGAGGAGGAGGATGGTGGTAATGACAGCTTCAAGAGCGCCAAAAGCTTCGTGGCGGTCGACGTCAGCTCCGACAGCGAGGGCGAGGCGGACGAGGAGGAGGTCCTGGAGGACTACCTCACCCGCAGGTGCACGACCCGACCGCTCGCCCCCTCCCCCAAACCGCAACCCAACAGCGAGTATCTTGCGACGCTCACCGACTCGTTGCTTCGCGGCACAGGTCGAAAGAGTTCAACCAGCAGCTCCAGCGGACGCCCAAGGACGTGCAGCTGTGGCTCGAATTCATCGCATTCCAGGACGAATACCAGCCGCTTAGCAGGAGGACCACGACTCCCATCGTCGAGAAGAAGGTAGCGTTACCAACATGTTGGGGAGAGACGGGATTCGCTCGACTGACAATGCAATCATCCGCGCGCCCTACCAGCTGGCCATCTTTAAGAAGGCGATGGCCGAGAACCCCGAATCCGAGGACCTCCTGTTCGGCTTTCTCAACACTTCGGCCCAAATCCTCGAGTACGCAGCGCGTGACATGTTTCTCTCGCAGCGCTGCGCCTGCCATTCGTTTACTCATGTCGTGGTCGTGGTCGTGGTCGTGGTCGTGGTCGTGGTCGTGGTCGTGGTCGTGGTCGTGGTCGTGGTCGTGGTCGTGGTCGTGGTTGATGCGTTTTGTAGAGGAGAGAAGATGGTGTTCCTGTGGGAGGACACGATCGACGCCCACCCGGCGAGCGTTCGGCTGTGGGAGGGCTACATCAACTTCCGCCAGTCGACGTTCACCAAGTTCACCATGTCGGCCATGCGCGAGGTCTTCACGTCCGCCATTCAGACGCTCCGGGAACAGGAGGCCAAGCTCCTCAAGGCCAAAGGTACGGCTGTACGGCCTTTTCGCCCGTCGGGCGCCGATCGCACGGCTGAGACCGACGTGCGGTTTGTCACAGGCGACGAGCTCAAGCGGCAAGAGCTACAGCGGGCCATGGTCGACTTCTTCGTGCGGGCGTGCGCCTTTGAAAAACAGGGTGGCTACCTCGAGCGAGCGATCGCGCTCTTCCAGGTATCGCCCACGTAACGCAACACAACGCAACACATACCACCTATGCCGGGTACGAGCGTCGCTCATCGCTGTCGCCTCCTCTCAGGGAATGCTGGAGCTCAACTTCTTTTGTCCAAACCACCTGACCGAGTACAACACCAAGCTCAAGTTTCTCGAAGCCTTCTGGGACTCGGAAACGCCCCGGTTGGGCGAGGAGGTGCAGCCTCCCTCCCTCCCTCCCTACCAATGTCCGATGGACCGCGCATGATGGCCATGATTGACGTTGGCGTTGATGATGTGGTTCGGGTAGGGCGCGACGGGGTGGGCGCGGTGGCTCGAGGACGTGATGGCGGAGAAGCCCAAGCCGCCCAAGGTCAAGGCCGAAAAGGAGGAGGCCGACGAGGAGGAGCTGAGCGCGCTCGTCGATGGGAGCGTCGAGGACGGCATGCGTCGGCTCTATTGGGAGTTCGTGCGCGTGGAAGACCAGCTCGACAAACGATACTGGCGGCCAGCCAAGTCGGCCGACAACGACGCCGAGTCCGACCAGGAAGAGGGTAACCACCCAGTTTTCATTTCATTTATTTATTTGTAATGTATTTATAATTTCTATATTTGTAAAGTATTTATAATTTCAATTTATTATTCTGGTGCTGATGATGTCTCCATTCAGGCAAGGACTCGGAAGAGGACCCAGAGCGGGTGGTGCTCTTCGACGATATCAAGTACAACCTGTTCGAGGTGGCCGACGACCAACTGCGCATGCAGCTCATCTTCGCATTCCTCAAATCGCTGGGCGCCGACCTCGAGGGCATCGCCCTCCTGCGGGCGGACGGCGAGGCCGCCTCGCCGGCGCCTTCTGCCTCTTCGCTGGTCGCCGTCTCGTCCAACCACGCGTCGCGCAAGCGCGACTTCCTCGAGCGCGAGGAGCTGGGCGACGTGTTTGCCATTCTCGACTCGCTTTCAATCGCCGCGCCCGCCACGTTCGACGTCGATCCGTCGGCTGCGCTCGCGTTCGAGCAGCCACGCGCGGGCGTCGAGATCAGCGAACGGATGGACACCCTCGGCGCGACGGGCTGGCCCCGACAAGCGGCCCTGAAGAACAGGGCCAACATGTGGCTCAGGAACGTGACTTCCATCGCCGATCCGACCAAGCTCAGATTCATCAGGTATTGTGTGTGTGCGTGTGTGCGTGTGTGCGTGTGTGCGTGTGTGCGTGTGTGCGTGTGTGCGTGTGTGTGTGTGTGTGTGTGTGTGTGTGTGTGTGTGTGTGTGTGTGTGTGTGTGTGAAGAGGTCATCGGAAGGTGCGCTGACGCTCTGGGTCAGGAACGTGTTCCAGGGCATGATGAAGCTGTTCCCCGGGAGCACGACGCTTGCTGCGGCCTACCTGCGATTCGAGGCCGGACAGCTCAACCTCACCGAGGCGCGGGAGGCCGCCAAGTCCCTCCTCTCCGCCAACCGCACCAATCTGCCGCTCTGGAACGAGTACGCCCAGCTGGAGCACAAGAGCGGCCACCTGCCCGAGGCGCGTAAGGTGTACGACACTGCTCTGGCGATGCAGTTTGGGCTCCCCGCTTCCGCGCGCACGGATGCCCCGCTCCTCTTCCGCCACTACGGTGAGATGGAGTTCTACCGGCCCGAAGCCCTGGCGCAGGACCGAGCGAACGCGCAGTCCGGGCCGTCGGTCGCCCCTACGGCGCCCTCGCGGGCCGACGTCGAGGTCGCCAACAGCGTGGCGCTGCACGTGGTCCTGTCGGCCATGGAGGAGTCCTACTCGAGCCCCCATCCGCCGGCGCCCAGGGCCAAGCGGACCAAGAAGAAGGCCGCCGCACCGCCTCCGCAGCCCGAGCAGCCCATCGCCATCGCTCCCACGCGCGTGCTCAAGGCCAGAAATGTACACACACACACACACACACACACACACACACACACACACACACACACACACACACACACACACAACTCCGCTGGTCAGTCAACGCCGGCGATCCAGCCGAGCAGCAGGAGGACTCACCTTCGCGCAAATGGTTGGCCGGATCTGCAGATGTTCCAGAAGAGGATCGACGACGAGAGGCCTGCGCTGCACAACGGCGTGCCGTCGATGGCGCTCAAGAACCTGACCGTGTGCTATGCGCTCTTCCAGTACATCACCCTCGGGCTCGATGCCGCCTGCCAGGTGCGAATCGGCGACGTCATCGTTGCCTTGCGTGCTGCTGTTTGCGTCGCAATGTGCGTCATGTGCTGACAAGCGGTCGGTGCCACCAGGTCTACGAAGACGCGTTCCAGGGGTTCAACGTGGCTCTCGCGTTGCTCAACGAATCCGCCACGCAGCGCGAAGCTGTGTTGGCCGACGTAGAAGAGCTCTGGGAATCGTACGCGCGCACGCACACGCACACCGCCATGCGCGCGCAGGCACGAGCTCACGCCCCCCGATTTTGGAATGGCAGGTATGTGCGATTGGTGTACACGCACTCGGAGAGGGAGGCCACGCCGCCCGGCAAGCTGCGCGGTCTGCTGGAGCGGGCGCTGCGGCTCTTCCCCAGCCATCGCCTCTTCCTGAGCCTCTACATCCACTGGGAGTCCCGCACGAGGATCGAGGGCAGGCTGCGGCGGTTCTTCGACGCCGCGCTCCAACGCCAGAACCACCCCGTGCTGTGGCTCTTCGCCATCCGGTCCGAGGTGGTTCGGTTGGGCTCGGCCCACCGCATCCGCTCCCTCTTCGAGCGCGCTCTCGAGCGGACCTCCGAGTGCGTTCTCCTCCTGTTTGTTTGATTTATTATTGATTTATTTTCTATTTAATTTTTATTTTTTTGTTGCTCAAAAAAAGAGATTTATACAAAAGCACGGCCAAAAATTTTCATCAAATATTTATCTCTTTGGTGTGCAGCTCGGCGCGATGCATCGTGCTGTGGCGCTACTATCTCCGTTTCGAAGTGGGCCAGCGCGACGAAGCGGCAGCTCTCCGGATCTACTACAGGTAGACCTCCTCCCTCCCTTCCTCCCTCTCTTAGCGGCGCTGGAATCTTGATGGCAACGACTGACCTATGCATCCACCTGACACAGGGCCATCAACCAGATCCCGTACTCGAAGGCTCTGTGGTTGGACGCCTTCCGTCTGTTCCATTCTACGCTGCAGGAGCGCGATGTGTCGCGACTGCTCGACCTCATGGTGGAGAAGGAGGCCCGCCTGCGCAACGACGTCGAGGAGATCCAGTCCACCATCAGCGACGTCCTCAACCGCATCCAAAAGAAAGAAGAGAAGAAGGAACAACTGGAAAACCAAGAGGGCTGAGACTCTCTCGCCGCGAAGGCCTTCTTCCTTCTTCGTGGAAATCAAAACAGAATATAAAAAAATATTAAAAAAATCTGATTTATCTAAATTTCTTACTTTATCTAAATTTCTTTTTCTTTGAATATCTGAATTGACCAAGAAATTTCGTACTCGTGTCCTCCTGGAGCCACAAAATTAGGTACACCGCAGCACCGCTCTGACGTGCGACCTTAGTATTGCAGCTGTGGCGAGTACAACTGTCGTCTCCGTAGTGCGACGAAACACAGGCGGAGAAGCACCAGGAACTGAAGTGCGAAGGGCGCCCTTTTCGCCTTCGTTCTTTTTATTACTCTTTCCCGCTTTCGTTCTTTGCCTCTGCTTCAGTGGCCACCTCCTCCTGTTCCAAGCCAGAACGATTCTTTGTCCTTTTGATTTGCGGAGCGCAAGAACCGAAAGAGCCATGAAGCTGTCCAAGGGGTGGAGAATCTCAAAGAACAGCAACAAAAAGGACAAGGACAAGGACACCATATCGATATCGGACCCCGACACCACCTCCTTCCGTCGCGGCATACACGTCGTCGACACCCAAGGCATCCTCACTGTACCCGTCCCTTCCCTCCTGCCCCTTTTCTTTTTCTTTTTTAATTCCTTGCAGCCACTTTATTTCTGAATTATTTCATAAATAAAAACAATGGGTAACCTCTGGGGGCAACACGCTCGTGTGTGCAGGGCGTCCCCGATGTGTGGAAGGATGACACGTCTCAGCCCTGCGAGACCACTTCCACCGAGGGCCTGTCGCCGGCCATTCAGCCGTCGCGCGCCAACAAAGAGCTCCTCAAGAGCGCAGGTAACCACTCCGAGCCGCCCACCCGCCGTTAAAGCGACTCACCTCCACTCCTGTCCACGCGCCTGCGCTGTTCTTGTGGCGTTGCGTGTTGCGTGTGTTCAACTCCCAGGCCCGACCGTGGGTCTGCCGTTCAAGGTGAGGCACCACGTGCACGTCAACTTTGATTCGGAGATGGGCTTCCAGGGCCTCCCCCCAGAATGGACCACCCTGCTCAACGCCGCCGGCATCTCGGGGGAGGTACGCTACCTCTCCCGCTCGCCCTCACCTCTCGCCGTGCGCAAGCGCGCGTGCATGATGTGTGGAGTGTGCGTGTGTGATGGGCGTGTGCTCACACCGACGTTGGCGCTTCCCATTGGCTCGCGTGTACAGGAACAAATGAACCACCCGCAGCAAGTGCGCGAGGTTCTGGAATTCCACGAACGTCACTTTGGCGGGGCTGCGGCGGGCGGGATCGGCGACAGCCGCAAGCAGGAGCTCTACTCGGACATCTCCCTTTCGACCTCGACCTCAACCTCGACCTCCCTCTCCTCCTCTCCCTCCTCCTCCACCACCACCGCGTCGTCCTCTGTTCACTCCCAATCGCAGCCTCTGCCCGCCGCCTACGACACCAAGCAGCCGTCGACGTCGCCTCGCGACGCCCAGCCCGGCGGCGGCTCGGCCATCGTCGCCGTCAGTGAGGACCGCTCGGCGCCGCTGGGCTCGTCGCAATCGCAGATCGTGCGCCCCGCGGGCGACGGAGCCCCGCCGCCGAACGCGTTCGGGCGCTTCACAGTCTCCAAAAAGCGGCACAGGCGGTCGCGCTCGGCCACGAGCGGGTTCCACCGCTTTCGAAACGAGGGGGCCGTCGCCGCCTCCGCCAGGCCCGAGTCCAAGGACCGCACCGCCACGTCGCCGGGCGACCTGCAAGCTGGTAAGTGCGCGCGCATGTGGATCACGCGTGTTGCGTGTAGTACTCACTCGGTTGGTGATTCCCTGCATAGTCATTCGCAAGAGCAAGCAACAGGAGGCGGAGGCCGAAGTGGAGGAGTCCACTGTCGGCGAGGCCGAGCACAAGGGTCAGGAGGAGAAGAGGCCGGCGCCAGGCGGTCAGCAGCAGCAGGCCCGAACAGCCGAACAGACGAAGCCGCCACAGCAGCAGCTGCTGGGCCGTAAGCGGTGGTTCAGCGACGAGGACCCCGAGCCTCACTTTACCGACCTCGTCAAGATCGGCGAAGGGTGCCGCCCACTCAACCGCAGCTGCAGCGGACCAATGCGGGCGATGGCTCACACACACACACACACACACACACACACACACACACACACACACACACACACACACACACAACACGCACGCACGCACACACACACACGCACACACGCACAGGTCGTCAGGTCTGGTGTACCTCGCCACTCAGATATCAACGGGGAACAAGGTGCGTGGTGGTGGGTGGCCTGTGATTGGGCGCACCAACCCGTGCGCGTTCCTCTCCTCACTCGCTGTCGTCGGCAGGTGGCCATCAAGGTGATCAGCAACGTGTCGCAGGCCAACCTCAGCACGCTCGAGAACGAGATCGGTACCGGCGGCCCTCCTTCTCTCGCCTTGGCCACGGCGGCGTCGAGGAGTTGATGATGATGTTGGTGTTGATGTGGGTGGTGGTGGGGTTGACGTGTCTTGCAGCGATGATGTCGACATCGCAACACAACAACGTGGTGGGCTACGTGGGCGCCTACATGAAGAACAACGCGCTCTGGGTCATCATGGAGGTACTGGGCTCATCCACACGACTGTGCGAGCGCGGTCATTTCTCACTGCGTCGATCTCAACACACACCACACACACACACACACACACACACACACACACACACACACACACACACACACACACACACACACACACACAGCACATGGACGGCGGATCGTTGACGGAGGTGATCTCCATCTGCAAGATGACCGAACCGCAAATCGCAGCCGTGTGCAAGGAGGTACCGTCCATTTTCGTTGGGTGCCCAATCGAGACCGCGCTTTTATTGTGACCTGAATTATCGGATTGGTGCGTGCGGTGCAGGTGTTGCGAGCGTTGCTGTACATACACGGCATGAAGCGTCTGCATAGGGACATCAAGAGCGACAACATTCTCTTGAAAATGGACGGCAGAGTGTGTCTCGGTACCGGCTACCCGGCCACTCTCCGGCCACAATCGCATCATTAGTATTCGCACTCACCATGGGACCACACACACACACACACACACACACACACACACACACACACACACACACACACTGACACCGCACAAACAGCCGATTTTGGCTACTGCGCCCAGTTGACGGAGGAGGTCACGAAGCGCAACTCGGTGGTGGGGACGCCCTACTGGATGGCACCCGAGCTCATCCGCGGGTTCGACTACAGCTTCGGCGTTGACATTTGGAGGTAAGGGATGGCACGGATCATCGCACAACCCCCAAACCGCCACCTCTCAGGCATCCTTTGATCTGATCGTGCCATCGCTCTTCTCTCAGCTTGGGTATCGCAGCCATCGAAATGGCCGAGGGCGAGCCGCCTTACCTCGAGTACCCGCCGCTACGGGTACGCAACACTACATGCTATCCCTCGCGCTCGCAAACTTACAGACATTGGCACACGCACACACATGCACACAAACAGGCGTTGTTTTTGATCGCCACGCATGGCTCGCCACAGCTGAAGGAGCCCGAGAAGTGGTCCAACACGTTCAAGGACTTCATGCAGCGATGCCTCGAAGTCGAGGTCTCTGCCAGAGCCTCGGCCGAGGAGCTCCTCAAGGTTTGCCCTTGTCTCCCCCCCCCCCCGCTGCTACCTTGCCGCTCACGCGTGTGGGAAGGAGTATGCCGCCTCTCTGACTTGCGAGTCTTACGTTTGTTGGGTTGCGGCAGCATCCGTTTTTGCGAATGGCGTGTCCGCTGAAGAACCTGGTGCCACTCATCGTCAAAGCCAAGGAGGTCACGCAAGGCCTCTACGCCTCGGCTCCTCCCCCAGCTGCCGCCCCCTCGTGAGCCCCTCTTTTCTTTCTTTTTATTTATTTAAGCTTATTTAAGTTCCGCCAACATGCCGTTGGCCTAAATTGTACAGTATAGCCACTGGTCTACAGTAACAGACTGCGTTCTCATCTTCATGTGGCTCTCGCGGGACACAGTTCACACGGTTGAAAGCGCGACGCCCTTTCTCTTGCTGAGCTGACAATAAGTCTGGGGAGTAGCACAACCATCACCAAGTTGAGAGTGCAGCCACCACTTTTCCCTTCTGAAAGCTTTTCTACAGTGTTGCATTGTACCCACCACAGTATGGTCAAGCGACAAGTTGAGTCGTTGTGCTATTTCCGGTGGAGGCGCTCCACATCCTCACACAGGGTCTTGAGGCTATACTTGGCGACCAGCTCTTCGATTTGCGCCTGGCTCAATGGCTCGTCGTTGCGCTCCTTTGGAGAACGAAGCAAGGCAACACGTTGTGGAGGGAGGGCACAACCACAGTCAGTGGCTGGGAAGCAAGAGAGGAAGGGAGAACCGTTGGAAGGAGACAAACCTCTGTCCGCACTATCTCTTCCAGCTCATGCGAAGGGCTGTAGTAGATGCGGTTTTTGCTGCTGAGGTCCTGGAACAGCTTGCCTCCACGGAGGGCCTGCAAGTGGCTGTACAGGCGGTAGGCGTTCCATGCGAGGAACACGTTCGGTCCTGCGTGTGTACGCGGTAAGAACAAGGCCTGTCTCAGCAGCATGTGGCCTGGCTGGCGCAAGTGGGCTCGGCGCACAGGACTCCAGGGGCAAATACCGGGGAGCAGGCCCATGGCCAGGCTGACGGGAAGCATGGCGGTGGAGCCGTAGACGAGGTTTTGGTGTCGCTTCGTGCGAGTGGTCACGAGCAGCGACAGAGTGGCGCGCACCTGCTCGCCGTTGAGCTTGGCCGGGTAGAGCACCTCGAGCTGCAGCTCCCTCTCCTCTTCCGGCAGGCTTTCGGTGGGTCCTGCGCCTCCCTGCAGGTCCAAGCCACTCTCACCAGAACTACTGAGAGAGTGAGCTCCCCGTGTCCTTGTGAGGCCTTACCTTGCCACTACGTCGCTCAACGCAGAGTGTCCAGTCTTGTGGGCTGCGGTAAGGCACTTGAGCATGGATTCGGAGGGATCGAGGCGTCGATTGAGGGCATCTACGCCCGCCTTGAGGCGCCCAGAGAGACCTTCGCGCGGGAGACGGTCGTAGGATTCCTTGGCCCGCCCTAGCAGTGCAGCCCCTTTCTTCTGCAACTCCTTGCTCCACCCTCTGCAGCCAGGCCTCCCCCCATTTTTGAGTTTGAGTTTGCCAGCGATAACTTCGCGATGTGAGGAGGTGGCAAGTACGGCACAGAGGGAGCCGCGTCGTGCGAGGCTAGTGCTTCAGCGTGGTGAGGAACGCTAAAAAGCCATCGGTCCCTAAACACCGGCACCACAAGCAAACGGATGCGGGGTCCTCTTCCTGCTGCTTGCGCGGCCTTCATTTTATGGTCGAAGAAATGGCTGGAAAATGGGTTTTCGACCCTTTAATTTGGACCAACGGCAGGGCAGTTCTGGAATGGGCAGGAAGCCAGAACGGGTGAGATATATGTATCGCCACCTGTTTATCAACGCAGCCTCCCGCCAACGCCCTCCGACGTAAACGCTCTGTGACCCTACGGGAAAGGGGCAATGCTGTAGGTTTGGCCCTTCTGCGGATTGGGGAAGGAGCACCGGTCAAAGGGGCACGCCAGCTGCACGCAGTCTAGAGTTCCATAGTAGCACACCGCTGCGCACATCGACCAGATCACAGCAGGGTAAGCGGAGAGCTTTCAAATACCACCACTGTGGGTGATGCATACCAATCGCCTTCTGCATGACCCATGGAGTGATGAGATTGATAGTTGCGCCCTGCTCACTGGTCACTACCACGTCGTAAACCTCACCGATCTCGTCGCGCCAGGCCGACACCAGAGTGCCGTTCATCGCTCTGAGCGTGGTGAAGTGGTAACGACCGCCAAGAGGCACCATGGGGAACAAGCGAATGTAACCTTCATGGCTCTATTCGTTACATCAAGTGTCAGTGCCCTATGTGGTGCGGTGCATGAGGCAACCGTACCTGCATCAGCATCTCGTTCACGGCTCCCACAGCGCCCAGTCCCGCAATACCGTTGTTATCCACAGTGCAATAGAGGTTGATCTTGCACGACGCGTTGAGCGCCGAGTGCCAATGGGCAAGCAGGCTGGTGAGATCGTAACCGGCCCTCACCGCTGCGGGGAAGATCTGGAACAAGGAATCAGCTTGTCAAACTCCTCGTTCCTCTCAGGATAGTAGGGAGCTCACCTGGGAGAACGCGTTGCCCTGCGCCCAGCTGGCCGAGTTATCGATGGTGTTACGTGCCGTTTGGAGGGTGTCGGCGTCAGAGCCCAGTCCTGTTGTGCCCGCAGGCCACAGCACTGAGGTCTCGAGCGGATAGCCATTGGGAGTCTGTGGCGCGCTCATGTAGGAGGGCTTGAACACGCGCACGCCCGAAGAAGTGAGGCCCGTGGCGTACGGAGCCATGTGCTGCGCCACGTCGAGGTAGATGGCGGCGCGCTGGCCGTGGGCTTTGCTTTCTCGCCTATTGGCATGGCCGTCCAGTCGCTGCTCTACAATAGCCAGAGTGGAGAAGATATAGCGCAGGAAGGAGAGCGTGCTGGCTGGGTTAAGATCGTAAGCCTCGCCGTCCGCAGTGCCGCTGCAGAACTCAAAGCCGCAGTCATTCATGCTGTTGTAAGTGTATTCGCCAGGACCAGTCACATTCTTCTGCAGGTAACACAGCCAAAAGTCGGCCACGGCAGTGAGGTACTCGTAAGGCGTCGTCCGGAGCATTCCAACCTCTTCGTCACTCACACAAGCATAAGACATCATCAGTGGATGTGAAGAAGAGTGTCAGTAAGCCCGCAGATACCTGTGTGTAGCCACGCGTCGTCAAGCGAGTACATGTAGCGGTGGGCAAAGATCACGGCAGCAAAGGCAGCGTCAGAGCGCTGGCCCATGTCGCCTGCGTCGGTCGAGGTCATGCCCCACGGTCCTATGTGGCCCGGATAGTGCACACCAGGACATCCGAAGAGATCCTCAGCCATCTGCTGGCCCTTGGTCATGTAGTCGATGATGGCGTCGAAGAACGGCGCCATAACATCGAGATGGTTCGATGAGGCTGTGGCATAGTAGGGCGACTGGAAGTTGTAGTTGAGAGAGTAGTCGCCACCAAAAGGCACAGCGTCGGTGGTGATGAACGACCCAAACAGTCCCGGCGCTGTTCGTTGTACCACATGTTAACTTTTTTGGGACTGAAATTTTGAGGTATCAAGAGAAGACCACATGGGAGTGTTGCTTACCAGCTGCACCCTTCTTGGAGATGAGACCGAGAATGTACTGCGAACCGTACCAATACGCCATGGTTGCTTGGTCATTGGGCATCTGGATTGCCGAGGCATTCCAGTACAACAGCCACCAGTTCTGCGTGCTGTGGACGTACTGGGTCATCAGGGTGACGTGTCGTAGCACAAGGGAGACGTGTCGTTGCACTTACGCTACTTTGGTTGCTTGGATGGTTGGTGGTGTCTGCAGATGAACAGCCAGCATAGCTTCAGCAAGAGGGTCGATGGTCTGACCAGTTGCGTCCGCATTGCTCAAAACCTTGTGACGGATCAACACGCATGAGCACCGTTGCACCGCGTATGCCGTGGTGGACGTACATAGGTTAGGAGGTAGAGTTTCTGGCCATCAGTGGGTGGCTGGAAGTAGAGACTGACGTTCCCACCTGCCTGCTGTACGAAGTCAGCAGCAAAAGTGGTACCATTGGCCCACATCAATCTGCGCAAGCCGAGCGTGAGGAACTGAACGTTGATCAACAAATCTTACCCCTACCGCGAGACAACGGCAACGGTGTTGAGGAAGGGTTTGGGAGCTCTGGCGTTGGGTAAGACCTGGTAGCGATTGCCATTCGTCCTCGTCACGTAGATGCATTCGACCAGTTCTCCATGCGCCGGCAGGTGCCTTTGGGCCAAGGTTCATTAGAGCTGAGTATCAAACAGAGGCCAGTCCAAGGGTACCCCTGATTCAAAGAAGCTTTTGTTCCGCTGGTGGTGGACACTTGGCCGGAAGAGGACACCCAGCCTGCCGAGAACGGCAGCTCGTTGGAGTTGGGCAGCCACAGTGTTATTGAGGCCTTGACAGACACCTGCCGCTTCCTCTTGTCTGCTGAGAGCAGGACCTCGTTGTCAGCAGCTCCAGCGGAGCTGTTGGCCGCAGAGATAATGAGCTCTGTCACCATAAGGTTGATGTCGCGAGCCACGAACGATTCAGTGGTCACCTTCAGACCGGAGCCCACTTGTTCTATCCTCACAGAAGCATTGCCCATGAACTGCTGGGCGAGGAAGGATGGTGCCTTGCCCACACTTTCCTCCATCGTTGATGACGAGGACATGGCAATAGTGACGCCACCCACTTGGCGCACCCCACCGTCGCCGTACCCCACATGGGAATAGCCGGAGATGGGGGCTGCCCAAAAGTCGTTCTTGGATAGGTAGAAGGTGAGCTGGTTGCCCACTGTTTGGCCGCTCATCACCACCCCCAGGGTTCCTCCATTGCCCATGAGCGGACCGCTCGGCACCTGTGCCGTGGGTGCAGGCGGTGGCGTCGTCCAGGTGGGCACGAAGTCCCACACCGGGCTGCGGGGCACCTCCACCCTGTCGGCCGTGCTGGCGCTCATGAAGAGAAACAACAGTAGGAGTGCAGTGACAGTCCAGGGGCTCGAGCGAGTGCATTCCATACTTGGGTTGGCAGAGAAGGAAAGGTGCTCTTTGTTGAACAAGAACAATTTCTAGATTCGGTCGTTAGAAAACGGAGGGAAAACCAGGCAGGTGAAGAGGTGCGTGTAGTTGAATAGGGTGGTGTCAAGGGACTCTGAAAGAAGAGTAAATCCACATGATGGTGCATGATTGGTGAAAGCCTCATTTTACACGCTGGCCAGCGTGCGTTGCTTTCCTGAACTGACAATTTTCATCATCAATCGTCAAGTTTCTTCGGCTTGAGTGGAGAGTTCGAACAGGTTTGTCTACTCGAAGGCGTGTGGTAAAGAGACATGAGGAAAAAGGAGGAAAGAGAAGAGGAGGAGGAGGAAACGAGGCGCTTAACCGCGGTTCATGGGCGGCAGGACCCTGTAGATGCGAACGAGCCAGTGCTCGGTGGTGTAGGCCTCCTCCAGGTGCTCGAGCTCAAAGTTCTTGTTGCCGATCTCCACGTTCCTCACGCGATCGAAGCCTTGGGGTTGGCCTGTGGAATGAGAGGGGGAGGGTCGTGAGTGTGGGCCCGCCACGTTTGTCTGCGCATGCGCGTGCGGCGAGGCTAGCAGCGAAGGGTCGGTGATCAGTACCGTGCTCGGTGTAGACCTGGCCGAAGCGGTAGTAGCAGAGCTTGTACATGAGACAGTTCAACATCTTGTCCGAGCCAGAGCGGTCGATGGTGAACCTGAAGATTGACAGAGAGGAGGGCCATCACGAAACGATGAGTAAGTCGAAAAAATAAAGAGAACAGAACAGAAATAAATACAACCAAATAAATAAAACAGGAACGAGGCGCACCTCTTGTCCTTGGAGTAGTAGTCCTCCTCCTTGATGCTAGGGTCGGTCGAGCCACCGATACGGACCATCCACAAGAACTTGTTGATGTCGTCGGAGGAGTAGCCAGTGAGACCGCCAAAGATGACCAGGACGTAGTCGACGTCCAGCTTCTGCATGACGTCGTAGGCCACGTCCTCGTAGGCGGACATGGCCTTGCCGACTTGGGCGATGTGGCTGTTGTTCCACGTGTTGTTGTCCACGAGCACCGTTCGGTTGGCCATGGCGCTGAGCTGGTAGCCGTAATCCCACCAGGACATGACCCTGGCATCCTCCTTGGTGTTCTGCCTGAGCCAGTAGTAGGCCTCACGGAAGTCGTCGAAGATGATCTTGCTGCCGCCGTGACCGCGAGCAGCCAGCACGATCGAGGGCGACGAGTAGGCCTCGGCGGTGACCTGATCACACACATCACGCAGGAGATGAGTACAAGCATGTGTGCTACGTGCCGCGAGAGGGAGGAGCGAGGTGTACCCAGGTGCAGTGGAAGGTGTAGAAGATGAGGAGGATGCTGATGCCGGTGATGATCACCCAGGCGATCTCCTTCTGTCCGGCGTACACGGCCTCGCCCTTCTTGGCCTTGGCGTTGGGGCGCCTCTTGAGGAACTTGGAGTAGGTCTTGAGGGTGGTCGAGACGGCGATGGCCGACAGGACGCAGGCGATGGGAGCCAAGACGAGCATGAGACGGACCATCACGCCCTGTTGCGCGCACAATGTTTTGTTTGTGTGGCGTTCGTTTTTGGTGGCAAAGTCACAACACGGTGAGCGCTTCCAGCACGAGGGAGTCGCAAGCGTGTGAAAAGAGGAAAACGTACGGAGAAGTAGACGCTGGTCACGCCGTAGAGGATGGCGAAGATGTTGGCGTCGTTCAGCTTGCGGAAGCAGAAGTAGAGACCGGCGGGGAAGAGGAACACGAGGCAATGCAAATCGAAGAAGAACGAAGCCCAGGTGGTAGGCTGGTGCTCAGAGACGGAGGCGATGATGGGAATGTTGTCCTTGGCATAGGTAGGGTCGAGCAGCGAGTAGAACCTGCCGGTCCAGGGCGAGATGTCTGTGTTGTGCATGATCGTCGAGTGGAGCAGTGAGCAATCGTCACCAAGGGGAGGAGGGGGAGGCGCGCGTACAGCCAGTGTAGGTGCCGATGGCAACGCCGAGGGCAAGGATAGCACCGCCGGTGAGGATGGCGGTCTTGAAGATGACGCGGAAGGAGTCGGGAGGCAGGAACGAGCGCAGCCAGTTGATGAAGCAGTGGAGCTGGAGCAGGCCGAACACGCCGAGGGCGGCCATGTGCTCGGACGACTGCACGGGCTGGAAGCCGACGAAGTTGATCTGCATGGAGAGCAGAGTGCCGAGGGTGTAGACCGTGCAGTAGGCGACGTAGAGGCGGGCAGAGAAGCGGCCGGTGATGAGGAGCGTGAGGACGTGCAGAGGGATCAAGTTGATGATGAAGATGTAGCCTCCCCACGCGGACACCATGTAAAAGTAGGCCAGCGAGCACATGGCGGCCCAGAAGAGCGAGCCGGTGTTGACCGCCTTGACCCAGCAGTAGTAGGTGAGAATGAGAGCGAAGATGGCAATGCCTTCGTTATCAAACGAACCGGCGACCGAACGCGAGATGTAACCTTGATTGATTCAACAGCGAACACACAGACAACGTGCGGCAGATGTCAGTGCACCCGCACCTCGAAGGAGAGGAGAGAAGAGAAGAGATTGATCGATTGAGCGGGGGGGGGGAGTACCAGGAACGACAGCGATCATGGCTGCCGCAACGAGACCGGCCGACTTGTCGTGAATCTCCTTGGTGAAGAAGTAGGTAACGATGGCAGTGTTCGAGGCGAACCACGGAGCCAGCAGCACGCACACATTCCTGATCTGAATGGTGATGTTGAAGGCGTGGAGCACATAGTACACAGCGCCCGCAGTGAACATGAGGCCTTAATTGGAGTGGGGAAAAATCGTCAGCACAAGGATAACATGAAGGTTTAGATTCAAATCGATTGAACTCGAATTGAAGCACCAACGAACCTGGATAGACAGTGCCACCCACGATGCGGCCCAAAGGATACCAGGCGCCCTCATCGAACCAGTTCAAGAACTCATAGATGCCCTCGTACACGAGGTACTTGGTTGAGCGGAAGTTGAAGTACCTGATCAGTGCGAAAATGCTCAGGTAAGTGATGCACTAAATGGCCTCCTAAGGCGAGTGCGGGGACCGTACGGATCGAACTCGTGAATGACGCTCTCGAAACGCAGCACCGAGAAGAGGCGAGTGGCGAACGCTATGGGGGAGAACGATCAAGGGTATGATTGCGCCGAGTCAGTCCCCCCCCAAGTGTCTAGCGCTAGTGCATGAATGGAATGATGATGAACGACGAGTCGAGGTGTAGAGGCGCACCATCGATGTATATGAGTGACAGCGCGAGCGCAGTCAAAAGGACACCATACTTGGCCTCGGGGATCTTGAATTTGAAGAGGCTGTCGAAGCTGAAGGCCTCCTTGGCCGGCGACGACTTTTTCTCCTCCACGGTCTTGGTGACAGTGGACGACATCTCGTCTCTTGCGATGTACAAGATCGATCCAATGCTGAGCAAGCAGACGGCCTAGCGGCAGGAAGGACGGCGCAATGTGGCCGTGCCCGGTAATTTCTAGGCTGCAATGGACCGTGACGTCACACCAAACGCAATTAGAAATCGCAAGATCAGAGCGGTTGGTTGCCACTACACTCAGCCCACAAGTGCCCACATAGAGCGTGGTATGACATCGCAATCCCCAATTAGGCTTGATGACATGATTTTTACAGAAACGCCCCAACAGAAAGAGATGGCATCTTTTGAAGACTGGTACAAGAGCGTCCCGCTGGTAACACGGACGTATATGACCCTGTGCTGCCTCACCACATTGGCGGTGCATCTTGAATTCGTGAGCCCCCTCCAGCTCTACCTCAACTTTAGCGAAATCTGGAAACACTACCAGGTACAGACCGCCTACGGAGCTGTCTTGCCGCACGTTGTGCAGTGTTCATTAACGCTAACTGCATCTTTTGCAACAGTTCTGGCGATTAATCACAACCTTCTTATTCTTTGACTACTTCAACTTGAACTTCGTCTTTCACATGTTCTTCACGTACGTGCACGTTTCCCACGCATGCCGCGAGGGTGACACGTCACTAAGCGTGCAGAGGTCTATCACTACAGGTACCAGCACAGCAGACGCCTCGAGGAGGGATCCTACCGCGGCCGCACCGGTGACTTCTTCTTCCTCTGGCTGTTCTGTGCCGTGCTTCTAGTGGTTCGTTCCTCCACGCATCGTCTTTCTTTCAAGATGAAAGCAGCGCAGCTCATTCTTGCCCATTTGTGTCGTGCGCGCCACAGTCGATTCAGGGCGTCATGTACTGGATCCCGAAGGGTCCCTCCCTCCTCTTCCTCGCGCCCTCGTTGGCCTTTGCCGTCGTGTACGTGTGGAGCCGGAGGAACCCCAACGTGACCATGAGCTTTCTCGGGCTCTTCACCTTCACTGCTCCTTACCTTCCCTGGGTCATCCTCGGCTTTGGTAACGCCTCCGTCTCTCCTCTTCCCGTGTCTGTGCGATTGGCCTACGTCGTCTTCTCCCAGGCTGACCTGAGTAAACAGGCCTGATGCTGGGCCAGAGCCCTATCTACGATCTGTTGGGTCTGGGCGTGGGCCACATCTACTACTTCCTCGAGGATGTCTACCCTAACATCTCCAACAGGCGACTCCTCAAGACGCCCGAGTTTATGTACGTACTATGCGCTACTCGCTACTCGTGCCCACAAATACTGTTCTTTCCTGCGCTTGTTCGTTCCTGCTGTCTAACGCAACGGTATTCTCTCTCTTTCTACACGTGTTGCACAACAGCAAGTCGTTCTTCGACCAGGTGGAGGTCAGAGAGGCGGGGCATGTGGGCCAAGGCGAGCACCTTCACGACGACTAGGCCTGCGCTCCTGCTGTACAAAAAAGCTCCCTTGTATACCTGTCTCGCTGCTTGTGAGGCTTAGCTCCGTATTGTATTGCGTCATCAACAACGAAACCATTCCCTTGTAATGCGAGCCACCTTTTCTACCACCGCTCTTGTAATTTCTTCTGTTTTCTTTATTACCTAATGCCACTGGGCAACGGTAGAGGCCGCAATCCTGCGCGAGCTGTTCACCAAATCCCCTGGGGGGGCCCCACAATCAGCTCTGCGTGAGGCAACTATAAAAGGGGTTGAGGGAAAAGCGTACAGTTGCTCTGGCGTCCACCAAGGAAGTCACCTACCACTAAATCCCTGATAGAGGCCGGTAGGTCCACTTGGCTGAGACAGCTGGCCCTTGCGCGAAAGACGTAAGTCGCAAGTAGCCTCTCTCTCGTACTAGTAGTAGAGAGAGGTAAGAAACAATCGAAATGACATAGATAGACCTACAAGACTAGCCTGCACATCGAACCATCAGCAGCGGTCCCGGTGCTTTGGTTTGGCGTCCTTCTGAGAAGGTCAAGGTGTGGCCGACCTCCAGACCGCCCACTTGCAAGTCCAGACTTTCGCTGGCAGCTTGTTGGCCCGATAGTGTCTCAAAGAAAAGGAGATGAGGGTAAGGCCCAGAGGTCATGAGAGACCCACGCAACTGACCCCCGTGAGGGAGAAATGGTTGCCCATACTCCCTGGCTGGGGCAGCGAGGGTTCGAGTTGGACGATTGTCCCCTGTGTACGTCGAGAAGAAACTGGAACTCTGCCCGCGCTTGGACCCTGGGCCAGTAACTTGACGTTCGACTCTGGGCTTGTTGCCAAAACATGGACGTGTTTAAAAAAGATGGAGGAAGAGGAGGGTAACTGCTTCTACTTTTCTTTCTTGCCCTCCTTGATGCGATCTGCCTCCTTGAGCGACTTGAAGTACTCGGCGGTGTTTTTCATGCCTTCGTCCACTGTGAACAGCGGCTTCCAGCCGAGGTCCTTGTGGGCGTTCTCCGTGGAAAAGTGGTACTCCGAACTGGCCAGCACAATCGTTGCTGGCGTGAGGATCTGCAACTGGCCCAGCGGCACCCTTCCCCTGTGCCCGGTATGACGGTCAGCGGCGGGAAACTAAGCACGAGGAAGGGGGCTACCGTACTTGGACAGCCAGCTGATGATTTCCACAACGTGGGACAGGGCAATGGTCAAGAGCCGTGGGAGGACCTTGAACTCCTTGTGGCCAAAGTGCTTACTGAACTTGGAGTTGAAGTCGAAGTAACCCAGCGGCTCGTCGTCGGTGATGAAGTAGGCCTGGGCACCATAACCACGACGCACAAGAGTGGCGAGAGTAAGGGTCAAGGTCTGGGTCGCGATGTAACAGTCTCTGCGTGAAGGCGACGCACCTTGCCGGCAGCGGGCGAGCCCGGAGCCAGGCTCTCCTCGAGCTTGAGAAAGCCGTGGACCAGGTTCTCAACATAGACATAGTCCTGTTTGTTGTTGACGTTGCTGATACCCGGCGCTCCGGTGGCAATGACGCTGCCGATGAGCTGCACATCCCAGATGTCAACGGTAACAGGAGAAAAGAAGCCAAGCGAAAAGGCGCCGTGAGCTGAGCTGTCCAACGACAACAAGCGCCTATAAGCGCACGGAGGACGAGCTGAGAGGGGGTACCGCATCACGTGGACCGTAGATGCCGTTGGGTCGAATGGCTGCAGTAAGGACACCGCTGTAGCCGTTGGATGCCAGCACCAACTGACGCAGAAATGGTTCAAAATAAGATTATCATAAAAAAATAATTGAAATAAACAACTTTTTCATAAAAAAATGTGTCCTAACGCAACAAGAAATTCAACTTGAGAGCAAATGCTGCTCAAATACGGACGCACCTTCTCTGCGAGCATCTTGGTGTGGGTGTAGTGGCACAGGGGCTCCTCGGGGTAGAGCAGGGTGGTCTCGCTCTGGTTTTGGATGGGCTTCTTCAGCGCCTCTGAAGAAACGAAGGGATTGAGCGTCCATCCTCTCCAGTTGAGCGTTCGTAAAGGCGCGCGTACCCGCCGTGACGAACATGGAAGCGGTGGAGGAATACAGCAGCTTCTTGACGCCCGCCGTGCGGCACGCCTCGATCACATTCTATGCAACGCAACACGGTCAGTTGAGCGTGTAGGCCGCTCTGCAGAGGATGCGAGTTAACCTTGGTGCCCACATAGTTGACTTTGTGGATCTTGTCGTAGTCGTGCTTCAACCTTGACCAGTAGTTGACAAGCGCTGGGCAGCGCGAGGAGAGGAAAACGAGCGGCTGAGAACACGGAGGAATGAATGATTGAGAGGAGCGCTTCGCGGTACCGGCAGTGTGGAACACCACATCACGACCGTAGCAGGCGTTGAGCAAGTGATTCTTGTTCAAGATGTCACCGCGGATGAAGTTGACCTGCAGAGAGGAAAAACGTGGGGAGTCGTGAGCAAAGTGGTGGCAGTGGAGGACTCGCAACAGCTCGGCTTTAGGTGACTGTAGCACCTTGCGTTCATCTTCGAAGAGAGGCGAGGGAGCCGCATCGAACACCCAGATGTCCTTCTCGCCTCGGGCCAGCAGGGCCTCCACGATGTGGGAACCTGGCGGTGCGCGGCACAGTTGTTGCCAAGTCAGCATCATTGACGCCAAGCGGCGGCTGACCACGCGTGAGGGACGGGTACCCAAGAAGCCGTGGCCTCCGATGACCAGGTACCTCCGTCCGGTCTTTTGGGTCTGCTCGGTAAAGAACTCAGTGTTAGTTGGCTTGCCTAAGTGCTCAGTGCACTAACAAGGGCCCATAAAGTCATGAAACGATTGAGACAGCAACGTTGTTGTGAACAAAATCCAAGACAAAGAGATAGATAGATTAAATGGAGTTACCGCTACACGGGAGGGTGTCCAGCGCTTGTGCACGATTGGATGTGTAGCTTCGCCCTTGCCCTTGTTCGCAGCAGCAAAGAGGACTGCGACGACAACCGCACCAACGACCACCAACGCCCACAACTCCCACATGCTGTTCGGAGAGCACTGGACTTAAAAAATTAGGTTTAAAATCCATTAATTGATGCTGACGTCAGCAATGAAGAAGCTCGTGGGCGCAGGGAAAACATTTGAACGAAGCAAGAATGGGAGGAGCACCATCACACATCTTGGGCGAGACGCTCATTCAGGGTGGGGCGGATGTCGTGAACAACCCAGACTGGTTCAAAAAGAAGGAGGTCACCCATGTTGTTTCCATTTGCGACATGAGTCCGCGACACGAGCTCAAAGGCAAAATTCACCTCGATGTGGATGATATGATGACAACAGACCTCTACCAATATTTCGAGCAAACGACCAACTTTATACACAAGGCTCGCAGTGAGGGAGGACGTGTTTATGTCCATTGCGCTGCCGGTACCGCTCTATTCTTTGATTCCATCTAATTTCCGTTCTTAATTCTGTCTTTTACGAAAAGGCATCTCGAGGTCATCCACCATCACCTTGGCCTACATGATGACCTGGCTGGAGTTGGACTTCGAGACGGCCTACAAGGAGCTGGCCCTCGCCAGGGTACCTTTCCTCACGACTTTGCCGTCGTGCCGCTCGCCTCACTTTGCCCGCCACTTGGTTCTTCTTCTTCTTCAGAATGGTGTGAGCCCCAACGCTGGCTTTAGGGAACAGCTCTACAAGTGGGAGAGGAGCGAACTGCTCCACAAGCTCAGGTGCGCCGTCGGCAACGTTGCCGTCATCGGCATTGCCATTTGCAGTACGCTCGCGCGCAGACTGACGTGTGCTATGCGTGCGAACAGAGAGGCATACCGTGCCGAGAGGGAGGCCAACGAGCACCTGAGGAAGCTGCACGAGATGGACTTGGCGTGCCTGCAGCAGAGGAGGGACGAGATGAGGCGATCCATTGAGCAGAGGTCAGCGCCCTTCCGTCAGGAGGAAGACGAGGAGGAAGATCAGGATGCCTGAGAGAGAGAGAGAGAGAGAGAAAGAAAGACACCCATCTCTTGGCATGGCTGTACGCTTACTGTATCGAATAGAGGGACCCTTGCTCGTGTTCTCTTGCTGAACTAAATAAATAATATCGAAATAATTATAATAATATCTGGTGTGGCGTGCAAGTGTTACAAGCGTTATGTACTCCTGTCCGTCTGGCCAATCCGCTTCTTGAGGTCCCTGTTGAGGTTGAGCGAGACCTCAAGCATGCGCGCCATCTCGCGCCGCGACACTATGCCGCCGGCTTCGGGCGTTGGCGGCCCGACCCGTCGGACTGGTCCTGGGTTGTCGCCGCCCTCTTCCCTTGCCGGCGCTTGGCTTCGCCTGGCCGGAGAGAGGAAGGGCGCAGGAGAAGACAACGGCGTGGGGACGGGCGAGCAGGGCGTCGAGACCGACTGCACCTTGGCCACGATGCGTTTGGGCTCGGCCTCCTTCTGGCTGCCGCCGCTGTTCCGTCGATCGGCGCCGGAGAGCTGAATCTCTGAACTCGAGCCCAGTTTCTTGGTTTCCGGATGGTTGTTGTTGTTGTGGTTGATGTGCTGGATGTGGTTCTGGCTGTGGCTGTGGCTGAGGCGCTGACTGTTTTTGCTGATGGGATTGTTGTTGTGGTTCGGGCCCGTGGTGTTGGCGACAGACCGAACCGGGTGGAGTGAAGTCTGCTGCTGCTGCTGCTGTTGCTGTTGTTGATTGCGATGATTTTCTTTGATTTGGGTGGCCAGCAGCTCCGAGAGGGTACGGCGATAGAGTTTCTTGCTGGAAGCCACAGAGGGAGGAGAGGAGGAAGACAGTGATGAAGACGATAGAGAAGAGGATGATGACACCGGAGCCTGGGGCACTGCGCCCAGGCTGTCAGACGAGAGTGACACGACGGGCTGCAGTCGATGGCGGCTTGGGCGCTGGGGAGAGGCGGGCAGAGAGAAGGGCATAAGCTGCGGTCGCGGCAGCAGTCCGATGGTCGACGAGAGAGAGGGAAGGTCAAGAGGCGGGGGTAGTGTGGGCAGGGGCGGCGTGGATCCACTCCTTGCTACTCCTTGAGTAATAGGCGGGAGCTCCACCGACCCACCGGTCGCCGAACGTGTGCGCTGGCTGGTCTCTGCAACGGTAGTGGTGCGGTGCGTGTGATACTTTGACACTCCGCCTATGTTAGTATCATCGCTGCTTTCGAGTGTCAGCCTCAGTTGCGGTAGTCTGAAGATGAAAGCGTTGCTGTATGTCAGATCACTGATAGTGGCGTTGCATCAAGGGGAGCGGGAAATACCTGGTAGCGCGAGCCTGGTGCTTGCTAATCATGGTCGCCTGGGCCTCGTCGATGGCGTCCTTAAGAGACTGATACCAGCTGGTTACCTCTCGCTCTGATCCGTGGTGAAGAATCCAGGAGGAACCGTCGGCCAGCAGCAGTTTGATAGCGTGCTTGACACCTGGTACGGTTGGCGCAATCGCATCGTAAGATGCCTGGCTTCATTGCGGGGGGGGGGGCTGTGCTCAAAGCATGTACCCGGCACAGAAACTTCCTCTGGTCCAATCACCTTGCAGCGCTCCAACTCCACTGAGTGCATGAACTGATACCTGCGGGAATCAATCAAAACTTTTGCAATCCGAGGGTGGTGACCGAGCTGGAGAGCAAGGGCGTACTTGGGAGCTGCCTTTTTGAGGAGGGGCATGGCGCTGCCCCGGCGTGGCTGAGTGAGAAGGATGATATCCGAGAAGAGAAACAGATAACGCTGCTTCGACCGCATGGAGTCACTCATAAATTGGGACATGACTCCCTCACGCAGGAAGCGTCGACCAAGTTTGAGGAAGGACTGCAACCAGCGGAGATAATGAGGAATGAGGAGCGTTAAGAGCCAATTCACACTGGGGCGAGGATAACGCACGTCGTCGTAGCCAGAGATCGTGTCGGACAGTGTCTGGATGATGGTGATGTTGTCGAATTTACTTTTTTCGTTGTTGATGTAGTTGGCAACCTCTTCCATCTTCGGCAGAACGATACTCAACTTCTCGTAATCGGGATGCTCGGCCGGTGTGTGTCGCAAGATGTCCTGTGGTCGCAGTCAGTAAGAGGAGCACAGTTATACGGATGCATCAAGGTTACCTTGAGTAGGAGCAAGTATCTGGGAATGCGCTGGATGGGAGTAACCAGAAGCGTCTCGAACGTGAGCGGTCGCTCGTCCCGGTTGAGGTTGTCCACCTTTTTCATGATGTCCGCCCACAACCGCGTGGCTTCAACCCGTCCCAGTGCATCCAGACTCTTGTCGTAGCTATTAACGAAGGCCGAGTACAGCTTGAACGACGCAGTCTGAACGGGAAACACCGATAAGCTCTCTCGTATGGCAGAATTGACTCCATTGTCTATTGCGAACTGACTCTCGTACCACGTCCTCAAACGCGGCGCCCATCTGCAGCTCGTCATGGTGTTGCTGCTCGATATGCGGCACCATCTGCTCGATGGTGCCCAAGAACTTTTTGTTGAGGTCATAGATGTCCAATATGAACGAGAATAGAGCTGCACAATGTTCACGGCAAGCGCGAAGGGAATGGAGTGAGGGGCGAACGTGAGGTCAAACGGGAAGAAGAGCCAGAGGGGCGGGATTCGAACATTGGAGGCACTTATGCAGTGGAGAAGAAAGCAGGGGTACCCTTAAAATCAGCTTCCGCCGGGATCTCCTTCCCCACCTTGGCTGGCTGTGCCCTGTCCAAGCCGGATTTGATTCCTTGTTCCATCGGCCGAAGGTAGAGCTGTAGAACAAGACCAACCAGTACTGTAAGGTCAGCGAAAGATCGAGGTGGTGGCATCCGCGGTGGAGGGTAGAAGCGCAGTATCGACGATCGATTAACAGCGCGGTTCTGGTTACGGTACCTCCACAATATCTGACAGATGGCCAACGTAGGTGCGCTCAGTCTGGATGATTTCCTGAGCAATACATCGTCGTTTGTGGTAGTGTTTCTCCCGCTCCAGGATCTTCTGTTTCTCCTGTTCTTCCGGGGTGAGTTGCGGCTCCTGTGAGGTGTCCCCTCCTTCGCCAGATGTGGGAGCCTGCGTTGACGCGTCCTGCATCTGGTTGTGTGTCCTCTAGCCTCAATATATGCCTCTTTGTTTGACCTTTCTACTCCGTGTTTACTCGGCCACCCTTCTTCAACTCGCACTCGCCGCTAAAGGCGTGCCGCTGCCCTTTTTCGCCTCTCCGCCCGATTACACTGCGCATCCCCCAAATTTGGCAACAGCGTTGTCCGCGCTGGGTCAGCACCTCTGGCGCGATTGACATTCCAGTTAAAGGGCGCGACGCAGCCAACTCTGAACTTCGCGTCTGAGCTTGAAGGAGAAAACTGTGTGGGGGTATCGGCGCCAGTAACTAAGGGGCCGTGGGGCTGGTGGCACGCGTGTCTGCATTTTGTGGGCCAAAGTTTGGGTGACGTCAGCAAGGAGCTTCTGGAAATTCCAAGAACCTCGAGCAGCGGTTGGCTGCTGTCGTAGTCCCAGGGCCGGGCAGGTTTTCTTCCGGTGTTTTGCCGCAAGTCTTTGGGCCTCGGGTGCTGATTCCCTTCATTGATTGATTGATTCGATCGATTTACCGGGCCTTCCTCATCTTCAAACGTATTTGCAGCGAGGTACGCCTTTGCCTGTGTGATCTCAGACTTAATCTTGGTTTCTTTTCCGGTCTGTATATCTTGATTATTCAATCGACTCGAATGGATTATCATTGTCATCTCTACTCGCATCAACGCAAGCACTGTTTTCTCTTAGAAGCTCACACAGACACCTCAACCACAGAATGAATCCTGAGAACACGGAGGTGCCGCTGCTTGCCACACCCGAGGCCACTAATGCTACTGCAGATGCCGCTGCCGCTGGCATCTTGGGAGATGACTCCCTGCTCGGACAAGCTCTAGGTGCGCAACAACTCACCACAGTTTCAGCCCCCCCTCTTTTCTTTTCTTTTATTTGAATTAACAAGTGCGATTTAGAGGGCGAAGCGCTGGAGGATGAAATCAGGCGCCAGGTCGAGTACTTCCTGTCGCGAGAGTATCTTTCAACCGATCCCTACCTCGTATCGCAGATGAACTCCGACATGTACTTTCCCATCACGACCGTGGCTACGCTCACTACGTTCAAGGTCGATCTCGAAGTACTCGTCAAGACCCTGAAGAAGTCGACTTTGCTTACGGTGAACGATAATGGAACCATGGTGAAGCCCAGCTTCAAGATTCAGCGCAATACTCTCATACTGCGAGACATCCCCTCTTCCACCAAAGTGGAGGTACGCCTGCCCTCCGCTTTCATTTGTTGTTGTTTTTTTTTTTGTCATCACAGCTCCCGGCGCAATCCCGAATTTGCCACCTTAAATTCACCCAATCGCGTTGCGATTGGTGTGACAGGAGGTGCAAGGGATTTTCCAGGGTGAGGGCTGTCCCACGACTACAGGAATCCGTCCCGACATCGGAGATTGCTGGTTTGTGACGTTCAATTCAGAAGAAGATGCGCTCAAGGCACTTGACTTTGTGCGAGGACGAACATTCCGCGATGCCCCCGTGAAGGCGCGAATTAAGTCTGAAAACCTTCTGAGAAGCTTGTACGTCCTACTCACCATCTCGAGATCGCGGGGCAACTAACGTCTCGCGTATGCGCTCGCTGCAGCACCTATTATCCTCCCGCGGCTGCTGCTGCTGCTGCTGGTGGTGGTGATCTCGGTATGAAGATGGGCGGCCAGTATGGAGGCTACAACTACTACCCGCAGTATGGCGGCCAGCACACGCAAGGTATTGCAGCTTGTTGTGCTGATGGTGTGCTCAGCATGATCAATCTCATCTAATCTAATTCGCATCCTCGCTGGCGGGTAGGAGACCACCAGGATCATCGACGAACGCGAGGAGGCGGTGGTGGAGGTCACAGACAACCTGGCGGAAGCACCGCAGGGCCCAGGAAGGAGTATCGCGGCGGCAACAGCAAATACAGCAATGGTACTTAGGATATCTTCCAGCCTGTTTTTAGTGCCTGCAACCGCATAGCTAATCTTCACTGACATCAAGATGGCGTTCTAGGCACAGGGCACAACCCCACAACGCACACTGGCGGCAGCCCCGCGCTCGCCACTGCGCCTGGCGCTCCGATTACATCGCCCCCTGTCCCCAACGCAAACACTAGAGGATCCGCTCAGGCTACGGCTGATAGCGACAACAGGAAGCAGCGAAGGCAACCGAACCCTCGCACCAGCAACAACAGGAAGCAGGAGAGCTCCTCGCCCAACACTACTACCACCACACCGACTGCCAACTCTAAACAAAGCCAGAGTACGGTTCTTGGTTTCTTCTCAGAGGCCTGGCGTCCCATTCTAACTCGCCTCTCCAAGCAGGCCAACAACCATTGCAGTTCGGCCTCGCTCATTTCCCGCCTCTGTCGTCCCAGTCGCAGCAGCCCAAGAACACGGGTTACACGAAAGGTGCCGCCCTCTCCGCGTGCTACCCCCCTCCCCAAGACAGCCCGTCTTACCTCTTAATGCACAGATTTCACCAAGTTCACAAAGCAGCAGTTGATCGATATCGTCACATCTACTCCAGTGCCGAACCAGCAGCCTAACACTTTCCCCACCGAGTGTTTGGCAACACTTGCTGAACCCAACACTCAGATTGTTGTTTCGCCTGAGTCGAACCTCGACCGTCTTAGGTACGGCCTGTGCAGACCAGGTGACAATTCTTTTACAATTTTTGTTTAACCCATTTTTTTTTTTTTTTTTTTTGAACGTAGGTCCCAAGAAAGCAGCGTCAGTGCTGGCACTGGACAGGAGGGCGAGGCCAACTTGACGCCTTCGACTTCCACGGTGCCCACGCCAACACCTGCCCAGCCCACGATTACAATGGCCAGCCTGGTGGCCACCCACAAGGTAGGACTTTTGATAGACTTGTAAATCACTTGGTTGTACTTGGACCCTTGCTGACAAGCCTCTGTAGTCCATTCCAGCGCCCGCTCCGGCACCCAAGAAGCCGCAGCCCAAGGCCAAGCCCGCGCCTCAGCCGAAGAGGGAGCCGGCAAACGCGCAGGGCAAGGGTCAGCAGGGCGCCAAGAAAGCGTCGCCGCCCACCAACGCCAGAAAGGGCGCCGCGCAGAAGAAGAAGTCCGAGGAGGGGGCCTCTCAACAGCAGGCGGCTCCGACAAGCACGCCCGCGCCTTCCTCTCCCGCTCCCTCCACCAGCGCCAGTGCGGCCGCTGCTCCTGCCTCGCCCGCCGCTTCATCCCCTGCCTCCACCCCGGCCGCTGCCGCTGCCGCTGCCGTTTCGCCAGCTGCTCCCGCTAGCCCGAGCCCGAGTGCCGCGCCTTCGTCCGGCTCTTCGACGCCCACCTATGCCCAGCTGGCAGCCAAGGCCGCCAGCAAGCAGCCCGCGCCTCAGCCCAAGAAGGAAGTCGAGAAGAAGGAAGAGCCGAAGGAAGCGAAGAAGGACGAGCCCAAGAAGGAGGAGAAGGAAAGCGCTTCCGCGTAGATACGCGACTCGCCGGCGCGCGACGACGGCGTTCGTGGAGGAGGAAAGGATACGGGGACACCACACGGGATCATTAATTATTCTCACGACGGCCATCGCAACGACTGCCCTCCCTATCCGAATCTAGGGGGGGACTACACTTGCAACGACGGATTCGACGAGAGAGAGAGCGGGGGAGAAATGGGCGGGGCGGAAGGGACCGAAGAGAGAACTACGACGACTCAATTCGGAAAAAGCGAAACGTAAGCGGGAAGAGAGGGAGAGAAAGGGAGAAGACATCACCAACAACAACAAACGCATCATCAACAAAAAACGAGAAAACCAAAAACAACAAAGAACCGAAACGGGGGACGAGGGAGACGACGACTACGACGAGAGAGGACGGGATGCCGTTGAACACACGACGGCACCTCACGGCTCCGCGGACGGTGGGCAACACGACCCGCCAAGGCAGGCACGGCGACATCGACACGCAGCAGTCCCCGTGTGCCCGCCTTTTCTTTTTCTTGGTTTCCGCCACACCACCGTCCAACAACACGATACCCAAACCCCCAACATCTATCCCACGAATGAATCTGCGATGGTGGTGAAGAGGGAGATTGTTTTTTTGTGTTTGGCGTGATAATCACTGGGGACCCTGTTCGGTGACCTGGGGAGTCCTCCTGAACTTGGTGGGATCGACCATGAGCTGCAGAGGCTCTGGCTCGGGGAGACCCTGCTCACGCTCCCTTCTGCGCCTGGCGATCTCCATCTGGGCGAATTCGCCAGCGGAGACCTTGCCAGAGTGGCCGATGGCAATCCAGCCGAGCAGCAGTGTAGCGGCGACGCCGAAGTAGGCAATCAATTCCCACGACTCGCGAGGGTACTTGACGCCAGGCTAGAGGCAAGCAGGCGAGAGCAAGAGTGCATTAGCTCAATAAATGGAGAAAAAAAAGAGGCAATAATGGCCGGGGGGGGGGCGCGCTCAGTACCTGACGGCTCCAGAGGTAGCCGGTAGGTTCATCTTCGTGATGATGGTGGTCGTCGTGGTGATGATCATGGCCATGTTCGTCAGCCTTGAAATCGTGTCCAGCGGATGTGACGGAGGGCGCGCCATGCGAAGCGAAAAGTCGAGACGAGAGAATAGGAGAGGTAGCGCGAGCAGCCAAAGGAGTCGCAAGGGTGCGCTTGGTCAGGGATCTCAACATCATTGCGTCTAATTTGTGAAATAGTAAATAAAAAAAAAAGCGCTCGTGTGTTTTCTTTCTTTCATATCTTTTCTTATTTATTCGCCACACAAAGATGAACGTGTGGAAGGCTGCCAAAGCGGGCAAGCTCGATTGGTTCGAGAGCCATGTGCGTTTGCCACTTTGTATGCTCGAGTTTTCCAGCCCTGGTGAGGTTAATCTCTTCTCTTTGAAGGTGGACTCGAACGGCACCGACCAGCTCAACCTTGCCAACAAGACGGGAGACACGCCCCTCATGATAGCTGTTAAGGAGCAACAGGAGGAGATTGTTCAGTTCTTAGTACACCCCTCCACTCGCTCGCGGTCTCCTTTGCCAGACTTGTGCGCTCACGGTGGCATTCGCAGCTGGACAAGGGCGCCAATCCAAACAAGGTCAACAAGGCCAAGCAGACGGCCTTGCTGATCGCCATCGCCGAATTCTGCAGCGAAGAGACCATCGTCGTGCGCAATCCACGTCAACACCACACACCACACACCACACGTGATCGCCTGCTGAGAAGCGCTCATGTCGCTGCATCTTACGTGATGCTATCCCGGCCTGTCCGTCTCCCCTCTCCGCGCAGGCCCTGTTGGACCACCACGCCGAGGTGGACGCCAAGGACACCGATGGCCTCACCGCACTCCAGTTGGCCGCCCGCTCTGATCAAGAGGCCGTGGTACGGGCCAGCGCACGAGTCCTCAAGCACCTTGACAGCGATCGCTGACCCCACGAGTGGCGCCGATTAAATAGGCGAGGCTGCTGCTCGAGCGTGGAGCTGACCCCAACACGAACACGGCCTCGGAGGGCCTCAGCCCATTGCACTGTGCGTTTTCTCATTGCTACAGCAACGTTGCCCCTCCTCCTAGACTCGACTAACCTGCTCTACCTCTCTGCGTGTGCGTGTGCGTGTGGATATGTGCGTGCGAGAAGACGCGGCCAATCACGGCAACTTAAATGTCGTGCAGCTGCTGCTTTCGCGGGCCGCCAACAAGGTAAGGCCCCACCACGCGCCAAGTTCCGCGCACAGGCAAACGGATGAGTCATTCGAATGACCGAACGCGTTCGCTGCCCACACGCGCACCTCTCGAATCCGCCCAGGATGCGCTGAACAAGCAGGGAGAGACGCCGCTCTTCACCGCCATCAATGCCGACGCCTATGACGTCGCGCGCGAGCTGGTGAACAGCGGTAAGCTTCCCCTCACCCCCTTGCACTCACACGGCGTGAGCTCTTCGTCAACGCGCCAGTTGACACGTCACGACACAGGCTGTGATCTGAACGTGCAGGACAAGGACGGGGACACCGCCCTGCACCTCCTCGCCGGTAGGAACGACGCCCTTGAGCTCGTCCGGTTCATCCTCGCCAAGCAGCCCAAGCTCGACGTACGTAGATGGCCACCCCAAACCTCATGACATGGATGGCATCAATGCTCACAGCGACGCGTTTGGCGACGGACAAACAAAGGTTCGCAACAAGCAGGGCGACACCGCGCTCGAGTGCGCCCGCGGCAAGGCCATGCGCGACCTCCTGGTCGAGCACGGCGCCCAGGGCGATGTCAAAAAGCACGGGGCCGAGGAGGTGGAGGCCGCCCCGAGCGCCTCGGTCGTGAGACCCAACAAGAAAAAGCAGAAGGCCGGCAGCGGTGGTGAGGTCGGGGCGGCTTCGGCCGACCAGGAGGGGCCGACCGACGCGCAGGCGGACGGGGGCGAGAAGAACGCCAAGAAGCTGCGACACCGGACGCCGCGAAAGAACGAGGACGACAGCGGTACGACACACGCCACCGATCAAAGACAAACGCGTACGGACGACCAACTCACGTGCTGTGGCAGAGGTGTCCGAGTTTCTGAGCAACGCGGGGCTGGACGTGCATGTGCCGCGCTTCAAGCGCAACAACCTCGTTGGCCTGGAGGACCTGGAGGACCTCGACGAGAAGCAACTCAAGAAGATGAACATCACCGCCGGCGAGCGCGAGAAGATCCTCGCCGAGCTCGTCAAGATTCAGCCGGTCCTGGCCGCCAGGCGGGAGGCCCGGGAGAGGGCGGCGCGCGAGGCCCTCCAGGCCAAGGACGCCGGCAGCCCGGTCCTGCTGTGGGCCGTGGTGGGCGGCGTCATGGCGCTCCTCTCCGTCGTCGTCTACCTCTCCCTCTAGGCATCTCCCATCACCCCCCCCCCTCTTCCCTCTCTTTCCCTCTCTTGTGGCAAACAAATGAACGCAGCACGGCAGAGGGAAACGGAAAGACTTCATTCGCCAGGACTGTCGCGACAGGGCAGCAGGCCATTGGAGGGAGGGAGGAATGAGTGTGTGGTTTGTGTACGTGGTGGCTCCTGCCGGCGACTGTCGAGCCTTACGCGAGTTGCCGTTATCTCTTTTGTTTTCTCGTTTACCAGAGATACCGCGCCTACACGACAAGCCTGCATGCGAGAGCGTAAGAGTGGTGCTTTACCGATTGAAAAAATAATAAAATAAAAATAAAACGAACGTGATGGAGATTTTGATTTGATGAAAGAATAAAAGATGGAGGGGGAGGTACCGGTAGGTCACGTAGCGGCCTGCGGTCTCGGAAGGTCGGATGATCTTGACCACCTGACCCTTCTGGAGGCCGTAGTAACGCGCGACGGGATCGTTCACCTGAATTCTTGGCAGCTGCGAATCCTCGAGCTTGTACTTGGCGAGGAGAGTCTGCTTCTCAGTATCAGTGAGGAGCTTGTGCTTGGGGACGAGGATGTGTTCGGTGATGTTCACCAAGAGCTCTGCCTCTTGAAAATGTTCGATTGTGTAGCGCGGGGCCATCTCGGCGAGGGCCTGCTTGGCGAAGGCAGTGAGGGTCTGCTGGATGATGACGATGGCGCGGAAGACCGCCTCCTCCTTCATGCGATCGCAGTACTTCTTGACAGGGCGCACGCCCACCTTCAAATCCTCGGGCCAGAAGACGAAGATTTGGTCCGTCGGATCATCCTTCTTCTGCATGAGGAGCGTGAGGGCCTCCCGATTGAGGGCCGATTCGCCCATGAATTTCGATCGGAATGATTCGCGATCCATATCAAGATCGGACTGAGGCACGATGTAACCCCGATCCTGCAGCATCTGCAGCACCGTCTTCCTCACCAAGAACACGCGACCCACCTCGTCCATCTCTTTCTATATCTGATTCCTAACAAATGGGCCTGCGTGGCTTGTCCCTCGATCTTCCAAACAACGGAAAATGATTTGTTGTTTGTTTCTTCGTTTTCTCTTTTACGGCCGTCCATTCACCGAATTAGATTTTCGCGCCAAAGAAAAGAGAGCGAGAAGCGAACAAGGACGGATGCAGGAGTACACAATCAACAACATCAGTAAGGGTACCCCCCCCCGGACCATTACAACAAAAAGGCTACGAGCAGCCATCAAACGCTCGCCGAAGTCCCCATACTTCTTGAGGCCATGCACGCGCATCTTACAAATCCCCGAAGCCATAGCCGGCTACGAACAGCCGAAAACCGTTCGCCCAAGGCACCAGCCCTACGCCTTGTACTGCAGATCTTTCAAACCCCACAGTAAATACAACGATAATCAACCCCCCTACAAATTTAACCCATCCAAATGAAAACCCACGAAAAATAAATCAACCAACACGGCGTACAAACCACCGGAACCAACGGCAGCCCCCAACGTTAGATCACCAAGACCCCGACTCCACACAATGCGACTCAACCCAAGGCATTCTCAATGAAAAAAAAGGAATAAATACATCACCCGTTAAAAAATGCCACAACAAAAGGACACTGGCCATGGTCACTCCCATTGGCCAGGTCTTGAGGTCCAGCTGGCTCTGTTTTTTTTTGCAGGGTTTCCACTTGTTGTTGTGGGTTTGGGGGGAGTGCCCTAGTTGGTGCTCGAATACTTTCGTAAGAAGTGTGGTGAAATCACTGATCACCACTATGGCAAGCTCCCAGATGGCAGAATGGCTCCCTGGGCGACCAGACAGAACTAGCAAGCCACCACAAGCGGGACACCCCCTGAACCAGACTGCCACCAAGGCTATACCCCACCCCACACACCCAAGCAGGTGGCATAACAGCTGGCTGCTCCCCATAATAATGTTAATTCTTGGGCTACCAATGATCACAGCAGACCCCAACTGTGTAACACCAAATAAAACCCAACTTAACGAGACACAACATCTTAACATTCTATACCAGTGGAAGGAGATACAAGGGTACGTAAGTAGGGTCTCCATCGTTATCTGGACACGCCCAAAGAAAAGAACAGCAAGAAAACAGCCCCACGCACTCACACATGGCCACCATACTCCAACAAAACTCAAACAACTCCTGGCTCTGATGCTACCATACCTGCTCCACCATACCCTAACCACAACAAACCACTGGACCAACACAAGCTACACAACACACACAGATATCAGATGGTGGCTGGCTGCTACAACCCTAAGCCTACTCCTCCTGCATATCCCGATGGTAGAGGCAACTAGTACAAGTGGCACAGCAGCCAGTACACACAACACAGCAGCTGCCACCATCACACTAATATCAATAAACATCAGAAAAAACTGGCGTGAACTCCCCTGCCTGTGCGCTACTATGAAAACGCAGAACTGGGACATCGCTGCGATCCAAGAAGTTGGAAAATGGAACGAGGAATGTATGGGAGACTTGGAAAAGGCAGCCACCGAGCATGGCTACTCCATATACTGGAACCTTAAATCCAAAACAGCAACCCTAAACAAGAGAAACAAACAGCCAAAGACAGGACCAACAGTCGCAACACAGGCCAAACCCAGCGGAGGCACAGCATACATCGTACGAGAAGAACTGGTCTGCAAAACCACAATAATTAACGCAACCAAACCAAATGGTAAAAACCTAGCCAGAATCCACCAATTGGTTATCAACAACGCAGGGCGAGACATCAACATATACAACATATACGCCCCCTCTGGGAGTGAAGCCAAAAACAACCGATTTATATGCGAGCACATTAAAAACGTAGTAGACAAACTAGCAACAAGACTCCATTAGCCCTGATAGGAGATTGGAACGCAACATTAGCACCAGGCGATAAATGGACCAATTATGGATCCACACGCCGCCAAAAGCAATACAAAGCAATCTGAAACCTTGTTGATACCAATAGGGTGAAGGATATACACCGACTATGCAACCCAGAATGTAACAAACACACATTTAAACAAATAAAGAAACCTAAAGCGGGCAACACTGAGCCACAGATCACCACTACAAGAATAGACTACTGCCTTGTCAACAAAAGCATGGAGCGAAGGGTCACACACACCAGCATTGTGCAACCAGCTCCCATACACACCGACCACAACCTGGTCAGCCTTACCTTCCTTGCAGAGGTACCCAAACACAACACACGTAGACCCCCAGCCCGCGCACCCGACCCATCCACAAATTGAATAGAGACAGGGAGAAGATAGCGCTGCACGCACAGCTGCAGTCCCTGGTCTGGCAAAGGGGAGAAGCCCAGGCCGACAACGAGGCCACCAGGGACACCCACAACGAATACGCAGAGCTTGTCGCAGACATCCAAAATGCCCTAGACGCAGTGGTCCCAATAACCAAAGGCAAAACACCTACACCATACTGGAGCGCAACAATGAGCGCAATCAAGAGACAACGCAGGAACATCACCGCAGCCATAAACGCGTTAACATACTCCCTACGACACCGGATCTGGGAAAGACGTGCGAGCTGCTGACAGGAGAGGGAATCACGGTCCCAACCAACTACAACAAACCCTGCATAGAAAAGTCAATAGTAGCACTCCTGGAACACCGTGACACCTTAACCAAAACAATTAAAAAAGACTGCAAAAACATGGACAACAAAAACATGCGCCAATATACACACAACCTCATAGAAGCAGGACACGCCAACCCCAGAGAGTTCTGGAGACTACTTGGGATAAAGAAACGTGCCCAACACACCATCAAAGCGGTCAAGAGAGTAATCAATGGCACCGCACAATATGACACAGATGAAAACACAATAAAATCTGAATTTGCTAAATGGTGGGGCTCACACTTCACACGTACACCAGACCAGCAAGGCCCAGAACCATGGATACAGCACATCAAAAAAATCAGTACAGAACAAGATGAGCTCCTTAGCAATAGCATCACTGAGAAAGAAGTAAGAGACACCATTAAAAAAATGAGGAACACGACACCTGGGACAGATGGAATACCAGCAGCTGTGCTGAAGGCCCTGCCTGACAGACACATAGAAACACTAACCCACATATTCAACAAGTGCCTGAATGGAGACGAAATACCTGATAGCTGGAAAGAAGCAGCAATCACACTAATATACAAAGAAGGGGACAAGGCACACCCTGGTAACTATAGGCCCATCACACTACTACAGGTACAATATAAACTCTACACCAACATCCTCACAACCAGACTATACAAAGCCTTCAATGATACGACCCTGAGCAAGCTGCAAAGTGGGTTCAGGCCAGGACACTCCAGCCAAGACTGCATCAGAGCCCTTACAGACGCAATAGAAGACAGCCTACAACATAATAAGGAGATACACCTAGCATACATAGACTTAAGCAAAGCCTATGATAGTGTCTCACATGAGGCACTGCTCAAAGTACTGGCACTCCACGGGGTAAACAACAACTTCATCAAAGCTATAGCCAACATATACAGACACAGCACAGTACAGTTAAAAATCAACAACAGCCTCACCCAAAAAATCCCATACTCCAAAGGAGTCCGACAAGGTGATGGCCTCTCACCACTCCTCTTCATCATCTTCCTCAACCCACTGATCAAATGGATAGAAAATGACAACACAGCAGGATACACCTTCACCAACCAGCTCAAACTAGCCCTGCTGGCATACTGTGATGACATAGTACTGCTAGGCCGTAACAAAACTGACATAGACCACACCTTTAACAAACTAATACTACGATCACCACAACTTACAGATCAACACCAGTAAATCAGGTTACACCACCAACGCCACCAACCAGGCGTATAACCTCAAATATCACAACGACTACATCAGTAAAATAGGTCCAAATGAACACTACAAATACCTTGGCATCTGGATCAGCCTCACACTCAACTGGGACAAGCAAATAAAAGATACAAAAAACAAAGCTATGGCCTGCCTGGCCATGCTGAAACACAAGCGCCTACCAGCAGATCTCATGGCCACAGTACTCAACGCCACAGTGACAGCAGTGGTGGCCTACAGCCTACATGCTGTCCCCTACAGAGAAGAAACCCTACAATCCATCAACACACAAATGGTGAACGCCCTTAAACACAGACTGGGACTACCTAGGAGATATGACAATGAGCCCATATACCTGGGCACAGAAGAAGGGGGACTAGGGCTCACCAACCTCCTCACCAAGGCCCAATACATTGACGCCAGCACCACCACCAACATGATAGCCACGGACACAATCCTGGCAAGCATGGTCAACTTACCCACCCCCATTAATACTCTGGGCAGATGGCACACAGCCCTACAAGCAGTAGAGATCACACCCATTGTCAACCTGATAGACCCCAACTCCCTACATGTGGGCTGTAGCAGCACCAATACCATTGTCTACAAACTCTACAAGCTGGGCATCACAAAGTGGGAGATGCTGCCCCAGGACCCTGAACTACTGAGGAAGTACTGCAAAACTGCGTGCCTACCAAGCAAACCAAGCAGCACAGATATCAGAGAGCTTGTCACTAAACAACAAGCCATAACAATAAATAACATCCAAGGGCGCACACCCAAACAGCCCAAACCAGTTACCACCATGCTCGACCTAACTGCGACAGAAGGCTACACCACCATGAACTATGCCACTAACACCCTAAGGATATGGACAGATGGAGGGCACAAGGATGGCACCTCAACAGCAGCAGTGTATGCAGGAAACCACCCACTACTCCAAAGGAAAGTACTCATTACACAAGGAGGGTCCTCCTTTATTGGGGAACTCGTAGCCATACTTGTAGCCCTGCAAATGGCCCCCACAGGTGTCAACCTGGAAATTGTCACTGACTGTACCAGTGCCATAACAGCCATAGAGAACTTCGGCCAATGGAAAAAAGGGCAACAGGCCAACACTGATGGACGCAGCATTATCAGAGCTGTCCTCCTGCTCCTCAGAGAAAGAAGGGAGGCCAAACTACTCACCCACTTTACATACATACCAAGCCACATTGAAGAAAAAACAGCCAAGTACAAGACCATAGGAGGGAGCACACTCACCAAATGGAATGACAAGATTAAAGCCATCAAAGAATGGCATGGCGCAGACTTCCACAGCCTGACAGCTGGCAACATAGCAGCAGACCGCCTGGCCACAGAGGCAAGGACAAACCCCACTATCACATACCAAAGAAACTGCTCCACATCAATGGACAACGTGGTACTGGCCAACAAAGACGGAGACATCGTTGAAGCAGGACTCAAGGAGACCGTTTACAAAGCACACGCAAACAAAAGAAGGGGTAAACAGCAGGCACGAAAGTCAAGAGGGGAATACCTACGCGACAAAGACACTGACTACGCCAACTCGGTGGTACCCAGCACTGAAAAAGATCGCGGACTCAACCTATGGGCGTACAAAGCAAGACTCAAGTCCCAAGCCCCAAATGCGGAAAGCATGCACCTCTACTGGGACAGGACGGACAGTGAAGGAGTGTGGGTGGCCAAAACCGAACCAGAAGGGCCGCACGCAGAATCATGGCGCATCAACAAAATGGTACACAGCACTCAGGAATGCCCCCTTTGCACCAGTGACAAAATCTGCGGGGCAGACACAGCCATCCTATACAGAGAGGCAGCGAGGCCAGGACACAAAGACATGCACCACCACATCTACACGGAATGCCCAGCCACGCAACACATACGCACGCCCGAGACCAAGAAATAACCTGCCACATCCTAGAAGTATCCTCCAACAAACTGATGGACCACAGCGACATCACCCTATGGTTCGGGAAAACTCAGGCCGACGCAGCTAAACTAACTGGCCCAAGCGCGCAACTCGCCCGGTACAACGGGAACATGGGAGCACTGGGGTACTGCCCGCGGGCACTGAAAGAAGCATTACACACATGGGGAGTGCCTAGCGACTCCGCCAAAGAGTGCATCCGCAGCGTACTTAACATAGCCTGCCGACACGCCAGGGACATGTGGAACACGCGACGAGCAGGCATCACAGCGAGCAGAAAAATCGCCCGGAACACCCTTAAAGGCATAACATTAAAGCCAGAAAAAAAAAAGGACGCAGGGAGGGGGCCTACGCCCTAGACCCAAACGGGGCTCCTCCCTGTCCGCATAAACTACTACTCCTACTACTACCATTCACCGAATTAGAGAACACAATAAAAAAGATGGAGATTAGTTGTGGAGCTTAAAAAACATGCATGGCCACGAGAGAGCAGCTCTGCGCACGGAGAAGGAGCTCAGACACCAGACAAAGGACGCTGTGGACTATCCTCCAGAGATACTACACCAGTGGCGTGAGTAAGTTTGCCTCCCACGAAGCTGCGTCCCGTTGCCTGCTCTTGACTGTTGTTGCCGCACGCAGGGAACAGCAAAGGCTAAAGGCACTTCTCATAACACACGACGCCACGGATTGGGCTTATCCTATCCGGCCGGCAGCAGCACCGCCACCTCCCGCAACAACAGTGCGTTGGCCTTCTCTCTGCACCCGCGCCTACGCGTATCTGTAGGGAGGTCGTAGGCTGGTTGGCATGCCTAGCTGACGCCAGCGCCGTGCCCTTGTGTCGCTTCGCAGGCCGTGGTGCCAAGCCCACTTGTCAAGACTCAGCCGTCCAAGCCGTCGTGGAGCCAGGTGTTGGCCCCTTCATCGTCTGCTCAGCAGCCGAGCCCAACCAAGCGTAACGTGCCTCGCCAGCGTTGTCAGTGGTCACGTGCACTAGTACAGTCGATCAGGCGTCTATGTGTAACTGACAATGCCCTAATCGTGTGCAGCTGCGGCCGCACGGGTCGTGGACGCGGTCAAAGAGAAGCAGCCGCTTACCCTCGTCGGCGGCGTTGATCTGTCGTTCTTTCGCGACGATAAACGGACGGCCATTGCAGCCCTCGTCGTCTGCTCCTTCCCGCAGCTCGAGGTCAGCCACCCCTCTCGACAGCTCACACTACCCCCCTCCTCACACAACCACACTTGGCGACAGGTCGTGTACGAAGTGTACAAGGTGGTCGAGCTTACGGCGCCCTACATTCCCGGCTATCTGGCGTTCCGCGAGGTGCCCGCTCTGGTGGGCCTCATCGAACACATACGCAAGAACAAGCCACAATTCCTGCCCCAGGCACGCACGACTCACTCCTACCTCCCTCATTTCACGCAACCGCCAACGCGGCCCCCACTTTGCGCAGGTGCTGCTGGTCGACGGCAATGGCGTGCTGCACTACGGTGGCTTTGGGTCGGCGTGCCAGCTGGGCGTGGTGTCCGGCATTCCGACCATCGGGGTAGCAAAGAAGCTGCTGTGTGTGGACGGGCTCGCCTCGGAGGTGGACGTGGACAGGTGAGATCCCGCCTCATCGTTTTGTTTACGCTTCCTCGTGCATGACGCACGGCCCGTCTTTGCAGGTGGCTGGCCAAGTGCGAGCAGTTCGGCCGCGAGTGGGTAGAGATCGATGGCCGCTCAGGGCAGATTCACGGCGCGATGATCAGGCCTCAGTCCAGGACCATCGCAGGCCAGAGCCGGGGCGGCAGCGCGGACCCGCCCATGCCGCTCTTCGTGTCGCAGGGACATCGCGTCGGCCTACAGACGGCCGTAGACGTCGCGCTGGCCTGCATCCAGCGTGCCATGCCCGTGCCCATAGACCAGGCTGGTACAACCATCTGTCCTCCGCCGTGAGCCATGGCTCATGCGTTGCGCGCCGTGGCCACTGACCCAAACGCTTCGGCAGACTTGCGATCGCGCGAGCACGTGAGAAAGCTCAACCAGGAATGTAAGAGGAAAGGCGAGCAGCGCCCCGCGTACGGCCTGATGCTTGAAAAAGTGCACGGCGGAAGCTCTTCACAGGCGGCCACCACGGCCGCGGCTGCACCGACCAAGCTCGCCGCGCCGCTGCCGAACCAGCGACCAACGACCTCCGCCAAAAGCACTACGCCCAAATCGAGGAATGCCAGGCTACGCACGAAATAAGGAGAAGAGCGGGAGATTTAAAGCCCAATGGGATCAAATGAGCCGTAAATTCCTCGAATTAAGGTGGAATTTCTTCAAATAACAAAACAGCACCGCCCCGAAAACGGTCGGGACACAAGCTCGGGATTGGCTCCGGCTCGCGAGTTTGCGGCTCCCGATAGCCCGAGAAAACGAGGGTCACAATAAATCGGGCACTGGCCGCACAAGCCGATAACCAAAGGAGGCCCACCACAAAGCTCAGACGACTTGCGCAAAGCAAGGGCCAAGCCAGCGCCGAGAAGTTGTACAGCGCAAATGACCCTCCTTAAGGAAACGTCCATCGAAGTTGTCGTTGTGCCTCCGCCCGCGGACTCTCCACAGCCGCACCACCTTGACGGCGACCACTACCTCAACCCCAAGGGTGACGTCGTCTGCACCGCCACCAGCAAACGAAGCGAAGGGCATCCGAGCATGGAGCAAGACCAGGAGGGTCCGTCCCTGACCACAGCCTCTTCTGAGATCAAGCCCCGAAGGACGACGTTCAAAAAGATTCCCACCTCAATATCCTTGGATCCGCTGCCCACCTTCAAGGAGGACGACGAGGAGAAGGACAAGAAGCGAGTCCAGCGCAGCTTACGCCCCGACGCCACGTCTCTCCCCTGGCGACAACGAGAGGTCTCCTTCGATATCAGCTACAGCGCGCACACGGTGCAACGGTCGCGTAGCGACTCGCGTTCCGTTGCCGCAGTCAGTGACGAGGATGACAGGGCCACTACCAGCGCCACGACAGAGAGCGAAGAGGAGGACATGCACAAGCGACCTACGTGGGTGCCTGACGCCGAGGCGCCCCAGTGCCACCAGTGCGCCACGGGCTTCACCTTCTTTCGACGGCGGCACCACTGCCGTGCGTGTGGTGGCGTCTTCTGCGGCGCCTGCTCGTCCAACCGCATCACGATTCCTCGTCTCGACTACACGTCGTATGAGGTGCGCGTGTGCGACCACTGCTGGGTGCGCGAGGCCGAGCTCCGCTACCGCAAGCCATCGGTCTCCAGCGCGGGCTCGCTGTTCGCCTCCTGCTCGGTGGCTTCCACTTCCTCTTCATCGTCCTCCATGCGCCGTCGTCGACGAGCACGCCGCCAGTCGTTGAGCAGGTCGAGCGAGGTCCAGATCAACAACCACATCCTCAAGCGGAGTCTGCGCAACATGGAGTTGGCAGCAGCTGTCGCCGTGGCGAAGGTGCAGGCCAAAAAGAGCGAGGGCGGAGAGCCGCCAAAGCAGCCACCAAGCGAAGGGAGTACCGAAGACGTGCGCGCTGGCCATGAACGAGAGCAGAACCAGTAAAAGCCTCTCGAGCTAGGAAGAGCGCTAGGAGGCAGGAAGGGAAGACGGCAGGGACGTTTCCTACCCTGGCAACGAGCGAGGAGTGGCGGACACGAAGCGGCGGAGAACAGTTCTCAAATAGCGGCAGCGCAGCGAGAGATGATATTATTTATTGTCCCTGTAAATTACCAATTTTGATAAACGGAGCAAGACGAAAAAAAGAAAATACAAAGAAAAGAAAAGCAAGTGCAGGAATTCGCTCCCTCTTTCTGTCTGGTGAGGTGATAAGCGACGTTCAACCCCACAACAAAGGTGCACAATGGCCGCTGCATCGCCGGCGAAGCATCGCGCGAAGAACGTCACGCAATATGATTTTTTGGAGGAGCCTGTTAGTGTGGCCGACAGCACCTCATCGCCTTCTTCGTCCTTTGGCCTGAGCTTTCCCATCGCCTCTCCTGGACTTCGACTGTCACGAGGTTCGGCTGCACACAAATCCCACGATTATGAGCAGGTTGCCCTAAAGCATTTGCTTTGGGATTACCCGCTAATTTATTATATTTTTCTTTTAATTCATCATTACGTTGATTTGCTGCCACAGATGCGGGGGAGCTATTCCATCTCTTCTTCAGGCATAACGTCAAACATGACATCAACTACACCCTTCGCGAGTTTGAGGTGGGCGCTTGTCCTTTTATCGCTGGTCACCAGCACGCGTGCAGCAACGTACTCACGCGTGCACGCACACAGAAAAAGAGAGGGACCCTACCACAGAAGACGGTCGAGAACGCCTTCGAAGTGCTGCAGTTGACGCACAAGAGCTACGCCAACAGTCAGCAGGTGTTTGATCAGTATGGCGAAAGCGTCGCCACCCTCTCCACCGAGTGCTGCCGGATGATCAAAGACCAGCTCTCCAAGCACACCTCCTACCAGGTATGCACTACTCCTCTGGACACCATCTGGTGGCCTTGACGATCGCTGCCCGCACGACACGATGATCGCCCTGTTGCTCACTGCTTGCTTGCTTGCTTGCTTGCTTGCTTGCGTGTGTGTGTGTATGCGTGCGCATGCGCATGTGTTATGCCGCGCAGGAGGACCGCATACAGGCTGCGGCGGTGAGAGAGGAGCGGAGGCACAAGGACAAGGCGCGTTACGAAAACGAGCACGAAGAGGAGCGACAGAGGGTGGACGCGGAGTTCAGTGAGGTGCCCAGTCCGCCAATTGGCTTTCCTTCGTGCGTGCGTGCAAGCCGTGGAGAGAGGCCCCTGCTAACTCTGCATTTTTTCCCGTTTCGTCTTTTGTCGTGACTCGCCGTCGCTGCAGTTGGTGATGACTCTGGACGAGCGATACACCGCCAGGTTCCAGTACGTGCCCGTGAGCGAAGACGGACGTGAGGAGCGTAAGAAGCAGATCAGGAGGGAAGTGCTCTTGCAGCAACTGGCCATTGTACAAAAGCGAAGGGCTGATCGAAAGGCGGAGAAGGAGAAGGAGAAGGAGAAGGAGAAGGAGAAGGAGAAGGAGAAGGAGAAGGAGAAGGAGAAGGAGAAGGAGAAGGAGAAAGAGAAGGAGAAGGAGAAGGAGAAGGAGAAGGAGGAAGCGGTAGATGCGGCTGTGGCCGCAGAGGAGACCTCCGCTGCCGAGAATGGAGTGCAGGTCGACAAAGAGGCCAACGCGGCAGACGAGGAAGAAGAACTCCCGCCAGGAAAGAATGATGCCGTCCATGAATCAGAAGCAACTGCTCCTGCATCCTCTGACACCCCAGCACCCACTGTTTAAGGGGGCAGTAAACACACCTTGAAGCCACTCTTTTCCTTCACATACAATGACAACATACCATTATGATTCCCTCTTGGAACACATAAGAGGCAAACTGCCTGAGCCCATGCTCATACAGGACCAGATGGCAGGTTATATGTGTGGCACAATGGTGGCAAGCAAGCATGTGTGCTGAAGCAAAACCTTTGTGAAATTTCATCAGCAAGGATGCAGGCAATGAGGCAGGTGCAAACACACCACCTGCACATGCATGACAGTGCAGCATTCCAGTCAAGAGGTGAAGGAGATGAAGAAAGTGCAGAGTCATTGTGTTCTGTGTGCAAGCAGCATTTGGGTAGATAGCTGTAATGTTTTTTCAAGGCAGTCAATGTTGTATGTTTGTGATTTGCACCATTCATGAAATCTTTATGCTAATCACTGGGTAAGGGCAATGAATGGGGACTGGATGACTGACCTTGACTGCTTCTAACTAAGACATCACTACTGAAACCATCATTACTGCTGTGAGGTGGTGCCACAATATGTATTGTAACATGGGTTATGCTGAACATTTGAGTTGACATCTTTTAATATGTGATAAAATAGATAGTTATCTATGGATTTGCTGAAAAAACGAGTGAGCATTTTCACCCTTTATCTTTGCAAAATGGGAGATTGGGAGTTAAAATCTATCATGAGGAGCTTTCAAAATCAATTTTAACATGACCCAGTGGTTATTGGTGTCTGCCTTTTCAAAGCCAATCATTGCTGATGGGTGGAGTACAGCTGACACAGCAAAAATCTGACAGGACTGCATACTTGATCGATCCACCACGCTGCCCTTGTTGGTGATAACGAAAACAGTCCTTGTCGAGGACAGTGAGAACTCTTAGAGTCACGCAAAGTTCTTCATGCCCCACAAAGATAGCCTCTACGCAGCTCCGTACGCGTGGGCCGAGTGTATCAACTACACGATTCTTGTGTGCGCCAACACAAGACCGGACGAGGTCACACTCACAACCATCCTTTCTTTCCACGTCACACTCGTACACCCAGAGCATACTACGCCTCTCCGTCGCTCTCCTCTTCTCCGTCGTCTTTCTTCGTCTCCTTTCTCCTGTCGTCTTCTTCGTCAGAGCTGTTCGCCTCTTTTTCATGGATTGCTTCCTTCTCCTCCTCCTCCTTCTCCTCCTCCTTCTCCTCCTCCTTCTCCTTTTCCTTTTCCTTCTCCTTCTCCTTTCCCTTCTTTTTCTCGTCTTCGCTCTCCTCTTCCTCTCCATCACTCTCCTCCTTCTGCGCCTTTTCCTTTCTCTGCTTGGTCTGTTGCTTCTGCGTCGTGGTCTTCTTCTTGTGCTGCTGGTCGTTCTGTTTGGCGGCTCGAGCCTTGGCGCGCGTCTTGCCCGCCTCGAATTTGTCCCCCATCCGCTCGCGCACCTGCATAAGCTCCTGCGTCCACCGCTGCTCGTCCTCCTCCCACTTCTGGTACACGCGGTCGTTGGCCTTTTGATGCTTGAAGAACACCCCCTCCTCCCGATCCGCCGGCGACTGGCACACAACGCGGTTCGTTTGTGACCACCCGTCAGTTCACTTGTCAACCCTGCGACACAACCGCGCAAACACACAATACACACAATACACACAACACACAGGAAAGAGAAAGACAGAGGACTCACCTCCTTGGTCTTCTGGACGTATTTGGGGGAGTCCTCGCCCTCGACGAGGAAGGTCCAGAACTTCTCCAGCGACTCGGCGCATTCGGGCATTTGGCCGTTGTCCCTGATCTCCTCCGTGAGCTTGGCCAGGAAGGTCTTTTTGTACCTCACGAAGCCGTGCTCGCCCAGAGCCATTAGAATGCGACCTGGGTGTGGGTGTGGGTGTGGGTGTGGGTGTGGGTGTGGGTGTGGGTGTGGGTGTGGGTGTGGGTGTGGGTGTGGGTGTGGGTGTGGGTGTGGGTGTGGGTGTGTATCGGTAAGCCCTCACTCATTCGCACAAGGAGGTTGAGTTGCCCATAAGGACAAGAGAGAGAGAGAGAGAGGGCGCGGCATACTGATGCGGAGGTTGTTGTGGGAGCAGTAGTTGAGGTTGAGGAAGCGTTCCTCATACTCCTCCGTCCTCTCCAGCTCGCCCGTCTCGTAGCTCACGATCCGAAAGCCGTAAAAATTGAGCATCAACCTTTTCGCCGTGGAACCCAAGTTGTACTTGTGATAGTGAGTAGGGGGGAGAGAGAGAGAGGATGGGGAGTAGAGCGGGAACGCGCAACGTTACTTGTAGGAGCGCAGGAAGCGGACGTTGCATTCGAAGGTCCGCCGCATCTTCTTGGCCTCCTCCTTGAGAAGGCGGTAGGACCCAAAGTTCATGCCCTGCCCTTCGAAGATAGGGAACAGCCACTGAATGTACCTGTGCGCGTGTGCGCGCGTGTGTGTGTATGTATAAGGCGCACGATAGCAACGGGCCATGAGGTCAAACCGATCATACGATCATACCCGTGATGGGCTTCGAGGTGGTCATAGTCCCAGAACCACTCCAGGTGCACCTGGTCAATCCAATTACCGTCCGGCACGCTCTGCAGCCGTCCCGTGTAGAATAGCTGTGCGTCACCAACGTTGTGAGTATCAAACATGGCAATTCTATTATTTTTTTTATTTTTCAGTATAAATTATAAATTGAAATACGTACGTGGTTGGGCTCGCTCATCCAGCTGAGGCCGGTGACTTTGCGTAGAAGTGTGCGTTCCCAGGTGGTCGGCGGCAGCTGCTCCAACTTTTTCTTCGGCTTGTAGGCGGCCGTGGTTGTGTTCGCGCGCTTCCTTTCCGGCTGCTTGTCTGCACTGCCATTCTTGGCTGCCGCCCCATCGTTGTCCTTCTTCTGCTTGGTGTTTGGTGCATCCATGGCCAGGTGAGCGTATTGAGCAGTGCGTGCGCTGGTCACCGAGGAGGAGATACCGATTCGCAGAACCCTGACCCGCAGCGAAAGGGAAAGAACGCACAGATAGAAGAGAAGAGAAAAGCGATGAAAATAAAAATCAGTGGAGTTTTTCGCACAAGCAAGAAAGGCTTGCCTCCAGTTAGTAACTGTTTAAAGGCAGAGCCGGAGAGGTTGACTGGAAGAACTAAGTGTGTATTAATTTAGGAAAAAAAGCACATTCAATGAGGTATAGTCTACAGTGACTTGTAGAGGGTTGTAGTGGGACCAACACTCTAAGTGGTAGCTTTCTCGTTATGCAGGAATAAAGGCCAATGAAAGAAACCCGCCCTGGTCGGAATAAAGGCCAATTAGAATTTTTTTTCTTTTTAAAGGCTCTGTTTCCGACCAACTGTCGCTTTTTTGGGGTGGTCATCACCGTTCTTAAGGCTTCCCCGCTGAGTAGTTTGCCTTCATCGCACATCTCCAAGGGTTAGGACTGCTCGCCATGGCCCGCTTGCTTCCCATCCTTATCGCTCTGAGCTTCGTGTTCGTGGTGCTCTCCAGCCAGGTCGCAGCGCAGGGCTTCGGTGACCGACTTCTCCGCACCTTGCTCGTGTACGCCGAGCAGCCGCTCACGTCGGCGGCGGCCGAATCCAACGGCTGGTACCGCCTGTCATCGACGTGCAGCCCCGACGTGGGTTTCGCCTATGCCCAAGACCCGTCTGGCCCCACCGCCTACAGCCCCTTCACCCTTTACTTCACCGCCGCCGGCCAGATCTCTGGTTTGTGCTCCAATTGCTTCCTTTCTTCTGATTTGACACTTCCTCTCTTTTTCTTGCTCCTCAGGCTTTGGTGTTCAAGTTACGGGCACGATGGAGCAGAACCTGGTCGAGCAAGGATTCTGGCGTCGAGTGAGCGGCAAGGCCGACACCTACGAAATCTACATCCGCACGCGAGACCCCAAGTTCATGTGCTCCGGCCAGAAGTCGCTCGACGTCGTCGGCGACCGGCTTGAGATCAACTCCTTCTTCCCCGTGCCCCTCAACCAGTCCGACGCCATCAAGCAGGGGTGGGCGCCCGGCAACTGTATCGACCAGATGGGCATTCACAACTCGTTTGACCTGGCAGCGTTCGGTCGCAACTCGTGGAACGCATCGACTCTGGTGCCCGTGCAGCCCATGTACGACGCTGAGCGTAGCACCATCAACGCTGTTCTCTTCAACGTTCCACACTGGGAATGGGTACTTGGCTGTGCTTGCTTGATGATTAATGTGCGTTGGCGTATGTACTGATGTCCTCTCCAAATTAGACTGAGCCTGTCGGTATGTTCGAAGGTCCGTTCCCGGGCAGCGTCTTCTGCTGGAACTGGTGCGCCAACTCAGGTTGCAACTTTGACATCGGAATGCACGCGTGGACCACAATGCACATCTACTTTGTGGCTCCGTCATCCATCTCCTGTAAGGGAGCACCATGCGTCTTGGTTCCACAGCACTAATCTGATCAGATTGAACCAGTTTATTGCATGTGTTCCTGAATGTGTAGTGCACAGAATATTTCCTTCATGACACACCACTCTCAAGCGGGCCATACACCCTTCCACAATTTGGGTAGGGGTCCCCTCAGGATGGGTGTGTTGGTGAGAGATGTGTCATTGCATTATAGCATATGTAGGCACATATGTATTTATGGCATCCTTGGAGTCAACCGAAATCAACTCCAGTTGCAATGATCTGCTCAACAGCAGCTGGGTGGCCATCAGGCCAAACCACCTGAATAAGACCATGTTCGTTGTTCACACATAGGTTTCCTCACTATTGGTGCAAAGAGATGAATGCCAATGAAACTGCAGAGACACTATTGTCCACAGGTGTGATGCCACTGACAGTCAATATTGACCACAAGCTTATGATTATGATGTGCTCCATTCAGCAATATCAAGCCCAATGGTCAATGGAAGTGGCTTACTCTCCCACTTGCTCTGCTGTCCGTTGGGTCCATTGTGACCTCCTCTCTCAGAGGGGACCCCAGCCCACAGATGGTGAGGTGTCTGCAATGCAAGGGACTTACTTGCACCCTGTTATAAGAGAGTGGTTCAAGTGATGTGATACTTCCCCCCTTCCATCTTCTTGGAAGGATGCACCTCTTCAAGCTGGTGGCCCAGACTTTGCTCTCCTGGCTGTGGAATGGAGCACAAAATGAAGATCTATTGACAAGTGAAGAGTTATTACAAATTTTGAATGATCAAGGTCAGGGTCTGCTCTTTTATCAAATGGAAAACCACATGCAAGTACAGAACCATGGCTACAACACATCAACCTGTTTCTCAACAGTGTACACTGATGCAGTGAGGGAAGAATAATGATACTGACACATACCACTTCTTGGCCAAGCATACCTTTTGGTGGGAACTTGATATTCGCCACCAATCATAACCACACCCACAACACCACTACAACACCACCACAACCACAACAGCACCATTACAACACAGCCACCACCATAACAACATGCCCACAACACCACTACAACACCACCCCACCACCACATCACCACACACCATCACCATAACAACACCACAACATCACAACTCCCTGGTGATGTTGTTGCTATGTTGTGGCGGTGATGTTGTGATGTGCTGATGGTCTGCAGTGTTGCGGTGATGTTGTTGTGGTGGTGGAGTGGTGCCATTGCAACATCCTACAACATCACCACACAAATCACCATGTCACCACCACAACATAACAACCACCACAACATCACCACACCACCACATCATCACTACACCATCACAACAGCATTACCTCAATCTTACTGGTAACTTATGGGCTTTGATGGTGGTGTAGTGATGTTTTGGTGTTGTGATGATGTTGTTCACAAAGATGCTTGCCATCTGGTGCCATCTGGTCTGAATTGCCTTCATGTATGGGATTACAAGATTAAGGCAATGCTGGTGAACAGGTGCAAATCCAAGAGCATGTGCATGCTTCTGTGATGGTACTGCAAGCAAAAATGGCAACAAGGTAACCCACAACATCTGCCCAAACATGACAAGATAGGAGGGCGTAGTTGTGGGAAACAATGTACATAAGCATTGCATATGTGTACACAATGGTACAGCAAGCATAAATGTCAAGAAGACCTCCAACATCACATGCCCACACATGGCCCAATAGCAGGCTTTTTTGTGGTGAAGCAGGTGCATGAGCTTTGCATATGACATGGGAGAGCAGAGAAAAATGCCAAGAAGACCATCAACACCACCTGTAACTGTGAACTTCCAGGCTGCACAATTTTGTCTTAGTGTATGATATTGATGGTCTATGACCAACTTCCCAAACCACCTCCCCTTAATCTGAATGACAACAGGCACCCCAGCTGGTTTTGTAAAATTATAGTAGTTACAAAAGGGGAGGTTACTTGGTCTAAAGCTGGGAATGATTGCACAAAGATAAAAAATGCCAGTCATTTTCCACCTCTCATTTGATGCCAGCTAGAGACAACAGAAGTTTGTCCCCTGTTGCTGCCGGTGGAGCCGGGGCATACTTCAAATTTCAAGAAACACGACAGAAGCGGAGGCAAGATCGAGACTCAGCAGCACAGAGATTCTGCTCAAGGGCCGGAGAAGAGATGTCGAACGCGGTCCTGTTGCACCAGCTGCAGGTGCTCGAACAGCAACGAAATGGATCGTCCGCTTCGACGGGCAAACGCAAGCGGGCACCTACATCGGGGGCCAGCAGTCTCGTCAACAAAATGGGAGGCACATCTGGCAACAGTACAACATCAAAGAAGATGAGGGGAGGCGAAGTGGAGGAAGATGCTAGAACCAAGCGATTCAATGCGGCGCTCGAGCAGTTGGCGGCCCAGTCGGCGCCGAGCCGGGGGCGAGGTAGACAGCGGGTGAATGGCGTGCAGAAGACTGATGCACTGGTGGCGGCCGTGAGAAAGGCCAACGCGTTGCAGCAGGCCGACCGGACCCGGCCCAACCTCGCACGTCTCACCCGCACGGATGCAACTGCAAAGAAGAGCAGAGCGGAAATCAAATCAGTAATCACGCTCAGCGGACGGAGCAAGAAGAAGAAGAAGGAACGGAAGTGGTTCATCAAGACGGACGACGACAAGCCGCGTGAGGTGGCCAAGTGGTGATTTCATAGATGTTTGCCGATTAGATTTAATCGTAAATCCTCTAAATTATTTTTATTTTTTGACTACTTATGACTATTTTCGAGCTTCCTTGCGTACGACCTGCCGTGCGACCCACAAGCACACGGCAGATAAGCAAAGGGCAGGACCTCAACAGATAACTAGGTTGTGGCGTAGTATTCGTGGTCTGCCCTTCGCATACGCACCAACATTTCGATCATTTTTCCCGCCGAGCGAAGAGAAGGCGAGCCACCGCACAACCTAGACTCTAGAGGACCCGAGAGTAGCACGCATGGCTGACCTGCCGCCGGCGTGGGGCGACCCGTCCACACTCGCCCAGCCCGCACAGTCCTATTGCTACCCGCCTTCGCCTCCTCATCACCACCACTCGTCCGCATCTTCATCGCCGCGCTCGTCGCCCCCTGCATCTTCCACTTCACCATCTTCGCCTTCCTCTCCTTCAGCATCATCTCCTAATGTGGGCAACCAGCCGCAGGTAGTGGAGTACGGGCAGAGCTTCGGCTTCGTAGAGGTGGGCGAGGGTGAACTGGAGGGCGGCGGATACAAGCTCAAGCGGAACGCATCGACTGTGGTGCTGACTGGCGATGGCCTTGCCCAGCACCAGCGCCAGATAGAAAGCCTCGAGCGTGGCATGGACGACCTGCGCGTCGAGTTCGAGCGGCTCAAGCTCCAGGTGCTCGAGTTCGAGGAGGAGAACCACCAGTGGTCGCTACGCTACTCACGCCGCATGGCCGTCGTGGCCAACGCCAGCCTCGGCGCGTGGATCTTCTGGTCGCGCTTCATCCTCTTTGTCAAACGCCACAAGGCCGATCTCATCCAGGGCTGGCTGCGCTCGTCATCTTCGACATCTCCGACATCTCCCTCGGCCGTCGCTACTCGGGCAGCCGCGCCGCTGCTCCGCCGCACCAAGCAGTCGCTCGTACGCCAGGCCATCATCGGTGGCGGTCGCCTGAGCAAGCGGGCCACCTTCAACAAGCTCTTCACCAAGGGCTACGTATTCGCCATCCGCCACTCGTGGGTCTTTCTACTCTCCTCCTACCTCATCACCCGCAAGGGCTTCCGTCGCTGGGTCGGCCTCATCGCCAGCACCTGCTACTCGGTCTACCTGGCCTTCTTCACCGACACCGTCCCGTGGACCTCCTACTTCACCATCTTTGCCAACCTCCTCTACATCACTGCCTGCCTCAAGGGCATGAACGACGGGTACACGACCACGCCCTCTCTTCCTCATACTATCTTGTGCTCTGGTCTCGCCTTTGCTCACGTGTCGTGTCGTGTCGCCATCATCATAGTGAGAAAGAGGTGCCATCGCTATTCAACCTCCACAAGGGCGGGCGGCCCGAGCCCCAAACGGCGCTCAACGGCAGCGGCGGCGCTGTGGGCAACGGCGGCGGAGGACAGACGGTGGTCGGACCCGCAATGTCCCGCAACAACTCCTTCGTGTCGCGCCATACGCGCAACCCGAGCCGCAGCGGCCGCAGGGTCTCGACACCGACGCCGCTGTCGGTGTTCGCGTCGGCGTCGCCCACTCCCTCGTTTTCGTCGCCCACCACTTCCTTCTCCTCGCCCTCGCAGACGCGACAGCTGGCAATGGCCTTCTCGTCTTCGTCTTCCCCCACGCCAGCACCGCACTCGTTACTCCTGGACTCCAGCCAGGGCCCCCCCGACGTTGGCTCGCCCTCGCCCTCGCCGTTTCCACCCTCCCGCATGCGCAAGAACCGGAGCAACGTGCACTTCGTCCTTGATGACGACGACTCTTCCTCCTCTTGATGTTGAAAAGCGTGTACCGTACGCCTTGTATCAATGATGATGTACATAACCACCCCAAAAGGATCGGCGTCTTGTTGTTGCTCTTGTTGCCCTTCTGGCTCAGTATTTGCCGGCCGCTACTTGTCTGGCGGCGGCAGAGGCCTGCGGGAAGCGGTCATCGAGGGTGGCCAGCAGGCTCGCGAAGTGGTCCGGTTGGTCGGCCGCCAGGCGATGGACCTGGAAGCACAGGCCTCGCCACGTCGTGAGCGCCACCTGCACCTCGGCGGGGTCGTAGGCGCGGTCGGCGGCCTGCTGGGCACGGGCCACGACGCATAGCAGGTGCCAGAAGTCTTCGGCCGCTCTCTGCCAGTTCCCTAGGCTCGTCACCGTCCTGAACCTGCGGATCCAGCGCCCATGCATGAGAGCGCAGCGACAGGAAGCCAAGGCGTGCTGGGGGGCCTCGGGTGAAGTAGATGCTGAAGGTCGACAATGATTGGCTGCGCGGGTGGCGTACCGGTTGGTGTAGCAGGCCAGGAGGTTGTGGTACTGTGATAGCCGGTTGGCGGGCGAGAAGGCGTTGGCGTCCCACAGGCTCTGAGCCAACCCGGCGATGAGTCACTGTGGCAACAGAAGAGAGAAAATGGGGGGGGGGCAAGTAGTGGTGGTGTTATGAGAGTAGTTAGAGCGTGCAACACATACCTGCAGTTCTTGCTCAAGGTAACCAGATGCATGTGCGCCAACGCCGGAATACTCTCACCATGCTGAGCGATCAGCTGCGTGGTGTGACGTGAGGTGTGAGAGTGTGTAAGTTATCAGGACCGGCTCTGTATGTAGGAGTGAGGCGAGGCCGCGTGGGCACTGGAAGGAGAGAAACACAAACCTCGTCGTAGAAATTGATCGTGTCGAGGTAGTGTAACACGGCCAGCGAGAGATAGCCCAGCTGTCGGAGGGCAAAGCCTTTGCTTGATCGAGCTTCGATGAGGTCGACGAGCCACCGCAGGCTCTGCCCGTAGCCCCCGTCGGTCTCTGCACCCGAGTCAGTCACTCTGCCAGTATGGACTCGCGTATAGGCCGCGGGGGAGGGGGACAAGGAGAGGGCGGTCACCGTTGAGCAACCGTTCAAAGAAGTAGATGGCGTGGTTGCTCTTCTCAAGGGCCTCCTCGAACCTGCCATCGTGCGCGGCTGTGTTGTATTCGTAGAGCAGAGCCTGAGCCGCATCAGGCGGAAAAGCGGCGCTCTGGTACAGCACCTCTTGTTGTCCCAGCAGACGTGAGCACAGCTTCAGCAGGGTGATAAGTGTGGGGGGGGGGGGGAAGCGGCCAGCGCAGAGAGGTACCGACTGGCGTCGTGCCGCCCGCGGGGGCGGGTTCCTCAAGACAGGTCAAGCGACGTTGTTTCTCCTCCTCCTCCCTTCGCTCCCGTTCTACGCGCTCGCGATAGAGCTCTTTGTGCAGCACCCGCGGCAACTTCGTCGCTCCGCCTTCCTTCCCGTCCCTCTGCTTGGCTGCGGCCTGCCCAGTACATAAGGGTCATGCGCATAAATGGACATTCGGGACCGGAGCGAAAGAAGCCTCCGCGAATGGCAGTGGAGGAGAGGGGGGGGGGTACGGAGCCGAAGGCGAGGCAAAAGAGGTGACGCCAGAGGCTGTCGGTGAGCGCGAGACGACGCCATTCCGAGTTGACCAGCTCGCACATGCCCAGCGCCGAGGGCGTGAGATACCCCAACACGCTGCGTGAAGGAGGCAGGTCAGATAACGATAGTGCATGCCTCTACGAAGAGCTCGCAAGCGTACTTGAGCGCGACCTCATCCGGCAAGAGTGATAGCATGTCTTTAGTAGTTGGAGAGGAGGGGGCAAGCTTGGAAAGTAGTTCTAATGATTGAATATCGCTTTATTGTGGGTCAGAAATATCACAGCTTGACCAAGAACACTCGCCAGGGTAAGGATTTAAAATTTAATTTGTTTTTCATTTTTTCTGTGCTTTAGCTTGCCCACCAAAGCCATCCAAACTTAGTCTACAAGGTTGGAGTGGCGTTCAGGGCTGAGGTGCAGGATGTTGAGGGTGCGCCACTGGGGCGCCTTCAGCGGAACCTTGATGGTCAGCACCCCGTGCCGGTACGTCTGCCGGGATTGGAATTGTGAGCGATCAGATCAAATCAATTCGAACCGGGGAGCTATCTTACCTGCTCTGTATGGGCGATGTCGGCGTTCGGGGGCAGGACCACCTCGAGCGTGAAGGGGCCCTCGGGTCGCTGCACGAGCAGGTGCTCTAGCGTACTCTCATCGTCGGGCGAGAGCAGCGGGTTTCGGTTCTTCCGCTCGCCCTGCAATCATCGGTTCATCAGTCTCCCTCATGAGTGCACGAGTGGGAGTGGGAGAGTCGAACATTGATCACGAGTTTGTTGCCGTCGGTTTGCGCGGTGAGTAGGCCCGTTTCCTGGCCCGAGATGCCAGGCATGTCGATCTGGATGAAGTAGGCCTCCTCCGTCCTGTGCATATCTAACCGCCCCCAATGATAGGGAAATAAGTCGTCGCGCACGCACGCGCGCGCATACGCGGACGTCTGAAACGATCAGGACTGCATTTACCCGTTTTGATCCAGGGCACGTCGCAGTAGAGCTCGAGCCCGTCAGAGAAGCTGTGTACGTGCTTAGGAGGATCGGCGGCCCGCTGTCGCTTCTGCGTCGGACCACCCTGTTCCTTCTGCTCCCCATTGCGTTCCCAGGCAGGCATCGACACACGACGGGTAACGATCATTTGTACGGCCACTGTCCAGCAGCGCTCGTGGCCAATCAAGGGCAACACGCACGCACCTTTCGCTTGCTGCCCTTGGTGAGGCTGGGAATGTTCTCCATGATCTGGACCCGGTTCTTCTTGAACCACAGCATGTCAGCGTCGAGCTGCTCCGCATTCCACTCCACATTGCCGTCCACACAACACGCGGCCAGCCTCTGCACGTCCATTCCTATCCGCCCCGATACGGCCGATTAACATTACATAAAAACAAACGCAAAAGCTAAAACGAGAATGGGCCACCGGACCTTCGCTGGCTGTCGGTTGGACCATCTCCACGTTGGCGTAGGCGGGCATCGTGCCCTCCTTGCTGCTGTTGGGCTTCCGTCTCTTCATTGGCGTTCCTGCAACAGCAGAGTGAGGTGTGCACGACGCGCGTGAGCCCATTGGCCCAAACAAACGAGTGGGCCCCACAACAGAGCGTGCGCACCATCGGAGTTGGTGCGGATCTTGGGCTTGCGTCCCGGCCGCCCCTGCGCATTCTGCGCAAACTGCTCGGGATGGGCGACCTTCAAGGGCTCCAGGTCCTCCTCGATCCACTGGTTGATCTTCCGCCCCAAATAGTTGTCCCGCAGGTGGTACTGGGGCAGCAGCTTTCGATAGTAGAGCGCCCACCATTTGTCCTTCACCTCCTTGTGTCCTGGCTTCACTCTGCATGTGTGTGTGTGTGTGTGTGTGTGTGTGTGTGTGTGTGTGTGTGTGTGTGTGTGTGTGTGTGTGTAAGTAACGTGCAGCCAAGGGGTGGGAAGTGTGGACGGAGGATGCCGAGAGAGCGAACCTGAACCAGGTCTTGTAGGCCCATCGGGCAATCTCCTCTCGCTCCCGAAGTGAAACGAATCGCGTTCCGTCCTTCCCGATTGTCTCCTCGCCTTCGCCGGCCTCTTCCCCGCCGGCTTCTGTCCCGCCGCTCTCGCGGGTCGCCGTATCTGGGCGTCGACGATGTTGTTGGGCAGTGTGCGATTGGTTTGTGGGGCGTGAGTGCGGTGTGAATGGTCTCACGCTTGCGTCGCTTTGACCGGAAATGCTCCCTTCTCGATCTCGCCGTTTTGTGCAAATTAGGGAGTTCGGCCAGATGCGAGGCGATGGTGGTTTTGGCAAAGGGTGGAGAGTGGCGACGTACCTGGCTCCTCTTCGTCCTCATCGGTGATTGCTGGTGGTGGAGGGAGTGGCTGGTGCTGTCGGTGCTGCCGCTGGTGAAGGTGCTGATGCTGGTGGTGGTTGTGATGCTGTTGCTGCGGTGGTGGCAGGTGGTGCTGATAATGGTGGGCCGCATAGGAGGGCTGGGTCATGGTCGAACCGAAGACCTGCCCGCCGCTGCTCCCCAGGCCAGGCCTGTCGCATGATTGGTGGTTACACGTCAATGCCACGCAAGGAAAAATGGCGGAAAAAGTAATTACGTAAATGAACACAAACGACCAATCAAAGAAGTTGCAGATGATTAAAGCAATTAAAAACGTCTAGATGTTGCCGAGATACGGCGAGCAAGAACGGGAATGATCCAGGGAAAGTACAGTAGCACGTACGTAAGAGGATACAGGAGATGCTGCGCCTCTGTGCTGTGGTGGGGACTGCCTCGCAACAGCGAAACCTGCCCAGCGTGCGGAGGAAAACGACGTCAGTCACGGACAAGCGAGCGCTTGAACGCTGCGCTGCGAGTGGGTGAGTGGGTGCCTGATGAGAGTCAGTGAGACCATCGTGGAGCTGAACGGGCCCGGAAGAGGTGAGCGGATCCTGGTCCAACGAGCAGAAGAACATTAGCCAAGCACGCGCAACATGTGGGGGCGTGTGCCTGGGAAAACTAGGGAACGCGGTTGACCGCTCCAAAAGATTGAGCACTCTCACTCACACCAGGCTGTGGCAACACACACCCTCGCGCGACGTACGTCGAGATGGTCGGGCTCGGCGTGGTGTACTCCCACGCCGGAGAGCGAGGTCTCGTGCAAGCTGTGATGGCCGAGCTGCATGCCCCCCAGATGATGCGGTAGGGGAAGATGCGGCGAGGAGAGCGCAAGGTGTTGACGCATCGAAAGCTGCTGTTGCTGGTGCTGGAGCTGCTGTTGTTGTTGTACATGATGCGGCAGCGGTGGTGGAGAGGATAGATGGCGCGACAACAGCAGGTGGTGATGCGTGTGGCTGTGCGAAAGGCCCTGGAGCTGGCCGCTGTCTCCTTTTTTGGTGGTGTGACATAATAACACAACAAATAAAAGGATCTTAAAAAGAGATCAAATCCCTTTGAGGGCCGAGTGCATCAAATCAGATAAAATATTAAATAATGCAATATAACGTTAAGGATTCACAGGGTAAAGGGGAGGGGGAGTGGGCAAATCGTGTGCAGAGCGCTCACATACCCGGTGATAGGTCTCCGGAGGCACTCCGAAGAGGTGGACCTCGGCCCTGGCCTTGCTGCCGGCCACCCGAATCACTTAAGCCGCCGCTTCCTCCGCCGCCGCCCTCCATACCCGCGCTCGTGGTGCGAGAAGCAGCAGAAGTCCGGAAGAAGGGTGGTGGTGGTGGGAGCTCGACCAGTTTGCAAAGCCAAGCAGAAGACCAAGAAGATAGGAAAGAGGGGAGGGTGTGCATGTCCCCCCAAAACTTGCACGGTGGTTGGGGTGCTTGGCCGCGGCTCCCCAACAAGCTGTCCCCCCAACTAGTCCCCCCCATTTCCTCCCCAACCGGTTGCCACTCGGGGAGCTATCCAGCAGACGTTTGGGGATTTTTGCGGGTACGACCCCTGTCGACAGAATATGTTCCGGTGCACGAGCCAATCACCGACCACACTTGTCGCTTGGCGGGCTTTATGTCCCTTTTGTGATTAGAGTTCCCTCCACGAATGCCTGGGCAGCCGGTTGGTGATATCCAACGGGAGCTCATCTGCACCCACCCTCAGCGCCACGAAAGCCTCCACCCCAGTAGTCTTGAACACAACTTTTCGATTGAGAGAGCGGGACCGGTCGGGTACAGATCACGCTCCGCTTTGGGGGCATCGCTGGGGTGCCTTGTTGTTGGAAAGCAGCTGTCCAACCCTTTACGAATTTAAGTATGGTTTTTCCCGACGGTGGGTGGTGTGGTCTGTTTTCGTTGCTGGGCGTGGGCTCCGAGGATCTGGCAGCAGTGACTGCACAGAGGCTTCACCTGGCCCGGCAGACGGTCGCGCTTCCGGCCGAACAGTACCAGGAGTTCGGGCACGACCTGATCGCGGGTGAGGTCGAGCGAGCACCATCGGCCCTTCCATCGCTCGCACAGCACGCGACCGCACAGCGCGCAATGGGGGCTCCTGGTCCGCTCGTCCAATCGTGGGATCACCTCGGAACAGGTTCCACAACTGACCGCGTCTGCGCGGCCGATCAAGCGACAAAGCGTCAACAACTAAAGAAAGAGTTGAAAAAATAAAATAAAATAAAATAAAATAAATAAAAAGGACTGCGTACTTGACTCAGGCGTGGCGATCATGCGAGCGCAGACGGCGGCGAGGAGATCGAGAGGGAGCCTCGTCACGAGCTCCCCGGTGACTTGCACAGACCGGTCGCGGAGCACTCGCAGCAGGAAGCTGATGCACAGCTGCTTGAGCTGCTCGCTGCCAAAGGTGATAGCCATGCTCCACAGATCGTTCACGTTGTCCAGCTCGAAGCTCTGCTCGATCATGCGCTCGCACGGGCGCGTCAAGGCGTCCAGCCCGAACTCGTTGCCCACCACGAACAGCTCCACCACCTGTTCCGGTTCGATCTCACCAACCTCGCCGCTGTAGTGGTAGCGAACGATCCGGCGGAAGATGTCCGGTCGCACGCCCACGATCGGAACGCGACATGACGTGGCCTCCTTCAGGCCCGTGAGGAACATGGCACGGAAGTAATCGCTACGCAGCGCCAGCATGCACTTGTGGGCCCTGATCTCGGTAGCGGCCTGTCCGCCGGCCGGCAGAGCTTCGGGATGGGCCGAGTGCGAGTCTTCGCCGTCTTCGTCTCGACGCGTCGGCGGGGTGACAGAGAAGGTGAGGTCAGAGAAGAGCGGCTCATCGAACGCTCGCGATAAGTCCGATGCGAGCGTGTTGCTCACGGACGTCGATTCGAGCGAGGAGGCCAGATCGGGCGCGGACACCACCCTCTCGAGGAGCTCTTCCAGCGGTTTGGTGGCGTAGAGCTTGGCCAGATGGAGCAGTTGGCCCACCACATCGTCGGCCTCAACGGCAGACGACTTGTCGCCATCCTTATTACCTGTCGCATGTGCTTGTTGTCGCCTGCTGGCGTGCAGATGGAAGAGCTCGGTCGGCAGCGTGGGCAGCTCGTCGCAGTAGATGTAGCGAAGGAAGGCACGTACAGCTGTGGCCGATGCCTGCGGTGGTATGTCCAGGATGCTCTTTCTGCTATTGTCGACGGTGTCTAGTTCACTGAGCTCTTTGCGAAGGCGGTCACTGCGCATGGCCAACACGATGCGGTGGGCGTGGAGCCAGCTGCCGTCGCCGAGGCGAATAAGGAGATCGCTGCAGTCGTTCCGTCCGATGAGCGTCTCGAGGGCCAACGACGCATTGAAGTCCACCGCCCGGCGCACCCGTGCCCTGAGCCGGGCGAGCGAGGGCGCCATGGGCCCTACGTACCGCGTGCGGCAAGTCAGCGAGGGCTCCAGCGCCTCCACTAGGCCCGGATGGGGGCGAGGGGCCACGCCGTACCGCGCCAGGCCGCGATGTACTGAGCACCGCAGGCAATCTGGTTGACACCCCTGCTGGCGGGCAGCACGACGCGAGGCGTGGGGATGCGCTCGAGCAGCGTGCCACAGGCAAACACGCGGCCGTCGGCTGTACACAGCGATAGAGATTCGTTAGAAACGTTTCTCGGAGTGCGTGCGGTCTGCGGCCGGTGCGCGACAAATGGGGACATACCAGCGAGGGCAGCAGTCAGGCCGGTCCCGCAGGCGAGCATGACGATGCGTTGTCCGCTGAGATGCGGGTTGCTGGTCGGAGTCGTCACAAACGACTCGCCCTCAAGCCCCAGCTGGAATTCCTCATTGGAGCCCCACATCACCACATCTCCCGTATCTATGGGGGCGCGCACATGCACGACCGCGACGGCCAACTAACATGAGAAACAGGAAAAGCTGTTTGCAAGGAGGCAAGTGGACTGAGTGACTGACGAGTACCCACTAGGGCCGCGGTGTGGTAGCTGCCGCAGGCGATGTAGAGCACCTTCATGCCGAGGCACCCCTCGACGAGCTTCGGTCTGCCGACCGACGACTCGTTGGAGTGACCCAACTGTCCCGACAGACCGTTTCCCCTGCGCACATGTACACGGGGTGAGGCATTTTGGTGTGAGCACCACCACATCTTCGTCTCTGCAAGGGAGGCAGCCGTGTACCAGGTGTAGACCCGGCCATCGTCGGTGAGGGCCGCCGAGTGCGACTCCCCGCAGGCGATCTGCACGATCTTGATACCCTTGAGCCCGACTACCAAGTGGGGCTCGGGCGGGTGCATGACTGAGTCCCCCAGGCCCAACTGCCCGTCGCCGTTCTTGCCGCTACTGAACACCTGACCCGTGGCTGCACGCACATCTGGTGAGGTGACGCGCGTCGCCACCACACGGGCCGAACTCACTTCGCCCTGAAGGTCGAGGCTAAGGCGTACACGTGAGGACCAGGCTGTGGTAGTCGCCGGTGGCCACCTGTACCACATCCAGATGAAGCAACGACTGCACCAGCGTCGGTTGGGCGGCACCGCGGGACTTGAAGAACAACTGTCCCTGGTAGTCTGTTGAGTCAGAGGCATGAGACACGCCACAGTCCCTGTGTGGTAGAAAGCAAAGGAAGAGAGGGAGGTCGTACTCTCACCCCAGCAGTAGACCTGGGCGCTTGGCTGGGCGGTCTGCTGATTTCCTGGTGACGAAGAGCAAGGAAGGGTGTCAAGCTCGCTGGCTTTGGATCGTGCTGCACGAAAGGGTTATTGATAAGCCAGCACGACGTGCCTGCGGTGGAATCCAACTGCGGCCGACACAGAAGCAACCGGTGGTGGCAGTTCACGCCCAATCCGACCTCGACCGCGCTCCCCGGACCAGGTAAGCGCACTTCATCGGGGTGCGTCGCTGTCGCCTGCCACCCGCCCACTCGTGCCAGGTCCACGCCCACGCTCGTACCGCACGCAAACACCTTGCCGCACCCTTTCGGGCCATCCGAAGCGTAAATTTTCATTTCTATCCAGCAAGGCTCCCTTGCTCTCGAGCAGTACCGGTGAGGAAGAGGGTGTGCCGCTTGGTGCAGACGACCTGCTGGAGCTGCAGCCCGTCGAGCGCCGGACAACGCAGGAGCGTGGGCCGCGGCACGTCAGCGGGACAGTCGGTGCCGTACGTTTCCTCGCCGTCGTCATCGTCGGCACCGTGGCCCAGAGCGCCCCAACCGCCATGGCCCCACAGGTAGGCGTATGATGGACGTTCCATCGACGCCACGAAAGGGTTCGCTTCCGCATCAACTTCGCCTACCTCGCCCCGACCCTCTCCTCCCAGGGGTGACGCCACCAGCAGCTCCATGAGGCACAGGTTAAAAAAAAGAAGAGCGAAAGCCCCGATACCGATAGTGTCTGTATTGGCGACTGCGACGGACGTCAATTCGGAGTTTCGGGAGGCTTGCTACTTCGGTGTAGCGGTTCTCCTTCGCTTCCGCTTGTCCACGAGGGCGCTCTCGTCCACGTCGGGGCCTTGGTTGGTAAAGTCGTCTTCTTCTTTCCCTGTCTTGGACGCGGCCTCTCTCTTGTGTCGTTTTTCCTCTTTCGCTCTCGAGCTGTTTTCCTCGGCTTCGGCCAGAGACAGCGCGATCGCTCGCTTGAGCTCCTCATCCTCGTCGTCACGGCTGGCCGTCTCTGTCTCGTCCTTCTTCTTGCCGCTCACCTTTCCGTCCTCCCTCTGCGGCTTTGTGACCGTCGCCACCCTCACAGCCGCCGGCTTCTCGTCCGCACCTCCATGCTCATTTGTTCCGCCTTGTGTCTTCTCTCGCTCGGCTGGCTTGGGTTTGGTGTCGCCAGTGTTGACGGTGGAGGCAGCCAGATCCTCGAAGAAACTGAGCTGCAATACGTCTTCGTTGTCTTCCATGTTGCGGATCGTCTCCATCGCATCGTCAAAGTTGTAGCGCTTCGTCGTCCTCTTCTTTTCCTTTCTCTCGTTCTCGCTGTCGATGACGTGCTTGATCGACACGCCGGACTCTCGTTTCTTTCCATCGTCGTCCAGCCTCTCCTTACCCTTCGCGGTGCTTGTGGAAGTGCTGGCCTGCTCTTCTTGTTCTGTCGGTGCTTCCTTCAAAGCGTTCTGGTATCGTGGATCCTGTACGGAGTCGTGGACGTAGAACAAGAGATACCCGTTCTTCTCTGCTTGCTCGCCCAAGGCCGCATACTCCTTCAGCTGTCGGGGGTGTTCGCACAGCACAATAGTCAAGGTCAATCCGGATACTTGCAGTAATAGCGAAAGTGGGAGGCTTACCTCGTAGACCTTATCGTCGTTGTATTCCTTCCACTGGCCCGACGCTGGCTTATGTACATAAGAAGTGTAGTGGCCCATGCTCGCTCCAGCGCCCCAATGCACCACGATGCTTCTCTGCAACGATGTAGAATGGAGACATGGTCAAACGAGGGGCCGACACTCAATAACTGTCACCATGTCGGGCCCGCACCAGGTGATAAAGAGAGTTGCACTTTTCCTGGGGCTCATGCCACTCTTGCTTGTCTGCGGCGTCGTCATCATCAAAGATGCGAGACACCTGGGAAACCAGCCATGCAACAGGTCAGGAGGCAAATGAGGCTGTTTATCCGGTTCCTCAACGACGTACGCGAAGCGGTGGCGCCACGTGAGAGCTTCTTGTCGTTTCTGTTGTGCCGTGCCCTTCGGACAACGAGTCCTGAGAATGAGATAGTCAGCAAAGCCAAGAGGATGGATCATGCGCAGCAGTAGTACCTCGGCAATGGCTGCGCTCCTCTTCCTCTTCACGTTGGCCCTGTGCTCACCATCTCCGCTCTCCTTCAGGGAGAGGGCGATTGCCATGTCGAGTTCTTCTTGTTCCTTCCTGATCCTCTCCTCCTCCTCCTTGGCTTGATCAATCCTTCGAGCTTCCTCTGCGAAGCTCGCTTCACTCTCCTTAAGGGCCCGTGCTAGCATTTCCTCCTCGCTTAGTCTGCTCCCATTCGTGCCGACAGTGGCCGACTTGCCGTTCTGGCCCGTGCTACCCTCGGTCGTACGCTGTCGCTTGGCGAGGCCTCCTTCTATAATTGACGCGAGGTCGTCATTGCCTACCTCGCCTTTGGAACGTGTCGTCGGAAAGGACGATGGCGGCGGAACGACTGCCTTGGGAGCAGGCATCTTGAATTCCGTCGACTTGATCGACGGGGAAGAGGAGAGATACGGCGACGATGCAGAGGAAGACGAAGAATGCGGAGAGGGAGAGTGGCGAGAAGAGGAAATGAACGCTGCGTCATGAGACGGAAGGTTGAGCTGCCCTGGCGCGAACGGGTTGTATGTCCTTCTGTCGCAACAGAATGCTGAAACCATCCAGGCACAACAGATGAGTCTCTGTAACACATACCGGCAAAGGAGAAAGGCTGGACCGTGTCATACCGAGATCGAGAGTCTTGTTGAGGCGCACTACGTCTTGGAGCTTGCGAATGGTGAAAACATCGGATGGTAGCGGTTTGAAGCGCTTGAGGTGCAGTATGAGCACCCGTGGAAGCCGAAGAAAGCTGCAACATTGCAAAGCAAAAGGGTGAGTTTCGATAAAGACTTGCAACGCTGGCACGGCCCGGCACGGTGCGGGTGCGTGCACAACGTACTTGTGGCCGACATCCGCTTCTCCGGTTTCTTCGCACTTGCCGCACCGCATCTCCACCACTTCGTCGCCTTGGAACCAAAACTTCACCAGATCTTGCACCGAAGGCTTCCCGCTGTTCGTCTCGCTAAGCATCACCTACGTCAGAAGCAAGCTCTCTCGCCAGATGCAACTGCGGGCGCATGTACCTTGACCCGGGCAGCTCGACGATCTCAAGGGAGAAGTCTCTAAAGATTTCCGGCTTTCGGGCGACGTTCTCGCAGTCAGGATTGCGACAGGTGAAGGTGTGCTCCACCTCAGACTCAAAGTTAAGAAAGACTGGACACTTATCGCTCCGCTTGCGCTCGCCTTGGGCGCTCTCGGGTGACAACGTTGGCTCATAGCCGGAGGACGAAGTCGTTTCCTTCTTTTCTGCTTCTGAGGCGAGGTACGCCTTGTCTATTTCGCCTTCGAGTTGATCCAGACAGCTCACCAAGAATTCGTGCGCATCCTAACAAACACAACGATGAGCGGCATTCTCATTCCTTCCCTCCCTCTCTCCCCCCTCTCTCTCGGAAGGATGACAAAAACAGTGCGCGCTACTCAGTGTTAGTCGAGTTTGTGGCTTACCTGTTGCATCCAGTCCGAGAACTGTTTGGCCATGCGAGCAACAGCCTCCTTGACAGGCCATGGATTGATGATGCCATGCTTCTCACGTCTCATTTCAACTGCGATCTGTAATCAGTTGCCATGTAAGTACGCGGTGCAGAGAGAGGAGGACACCAGTGATTACCTGCAGAAGAGCCTGGTAGAACGATGTGTAGGGTAGTGCCTGAATAAATTCATCTCTGTTCATGTCCGACACGAACGTCTCGAGCGAAAGCAGCGACTGAAGCACCGCGTTCATGTAGCACGTATTGCCAAGGTTCTGCAACCTGTTGTGCAAGAGAGGCTCGTCGGCAAGGGTGCTAGCGTCAGGGCACAACTAGTGTGGGAGTGTTACCCTTCACGCTTATACGCGGGTTGCGACGACGGCTTGTTGAGCGATGTGGACGTCCTGTTGACAAGCTCGAGGCCTCCGTTGGTCGAACTCTCCTGCCTCGCTCGGTCCAGTGCATCGAGGTTGGCGTAGTGGCGGGCGAAGTCGTAGTGATGTGCACCGCGACTGGAGTTCCATCGGTCGTAGGAGAAGTAGTTCGGGATGGTTGTATCGCGAGTCAGCGAACCTGACCCATGGAAGAGTGTGGAGCCCATCTTGAACTTCGTCGGCGACCCGGTAAGCACGGCGTTTCGTGCACTGGTTGCTGCTTCGCGTCCCTTTCGTCCACGGTCAACTGCTGCGTCTATCAGCGCTTCCTCTAACCTTCGCATACCGCCAGTTGAAGGCGATTGGGCAGAGGAGATAACGAAGGCGGTGCGGGAAGGTGAAGTGGTTGTGCCTGACTTTTGTTGTGCAGTGGGCGAAGACTTGGGGGTTAGATCGCTGGCAGGCTTGCTGGGGTCCTTCTTTGAAGTATTCTGCACCTTACTCTTCTTCTTGCTCGATTTTGCAGCGTCCAGAACTTCGTAAAGGTCTGTCGATTTGGGGCTGCCTAATTTCACGTTGGGATTGCATAATTGTTTTCCGGCCTCGACCTGATTCTTGCTACGGCTCTTTCGTGAATAGAATTTCTTTTGCATGTGTGGTGCAGTTTCGGTAGGCCAGTCGATGCATACCTGCCACAAAGTGGCAGAAACACCGCACGGCGAACCAAAATTCCTCGAACTTTTATAAAAGGGTTTTGGCGCCAAAAAAAGGCGCATGTGTGCGTTTGTTTCAAGGCCAACGTTTCATTCAAGCAAGTCGCATCTGCTTGAAAACATGGCCACGATTGCCCCTGCCTATCGACTGAAACCAGAGAGCACACTGAGCACGCAACGGCCTGACGAGGCTCTACTTGCTGCTCCCTTGCGGGTGTGGAAGAAATGGGTGGCGCCAGGCGTCGTGTCAGATCTTCCATCATCTTTGAAGGTGCAAGAGCTGGAAGCAGCACCAGGTATGCATAACATTTCTGGTAGCAAAGAAACGGTTGCGCGCCTTACTGTGCATGACAGACGTGGACGCGCAAGAAGAGGAGTTGAACAAGACCCGGAAGCAAATCATCGCCCTCGAAAATGAAAAAGAAGTACAGGAGAATCGATTCCTTGCCCTCGAGAAGGCTGTAGAAAAACTGCAGAAGACCATAGAAAAACAGCAGCTCGAGATTACATCCCTCAGGAAGACCGTCGAGACCCAACAGGACGAGATTACGCGCAAGAGGAAGGAAATCAACGACTTCCAAGAACTATCCGCCCGTATCACCACGCTAGAGCAGCAAATGGAGGGATGCGCGGCGACCCTCACGGGTGCTGCTGAGCAACTCCTGGTTAGCGCAAGATCCAGCTCCACGCCTACGCCCTCCAGCGCCAGCGCCAGCTCGAGCTCGTCTCGTCCCAAGACACGTCACAGCAAGCGAGCCCGGCAGGACGAGTAGGCAGCCTTCTTGCTCGACGGGCGCGAACCCGGCCAGCGCGGTCTTCTTCTTGTAAATACAGCAAGTTTCTTGAGTTCAAAGGTGCGTGTCGCACCCCTGTCTCAGAACGCGTGGGTACGAGTGTGATGTGGTGGTGTGTGAAAGAGATTACGATGGCGAACGTGGCCCTGTCCAGCACGTTTGTTTGGATTTAGAGCTTTCAGAGCTGGACGGGGCGGAACTCGCCCATGACGGTCCGCTTGTAGGCGTCAAAATCGCCCTCGAACGGTTTCACCTTGCCCTCGTGCACCAGCCACAGTTCTGCACGCACGACACATCTCGGTGTGAGTCAACTACATGATAAGAATAAGAAACCACCGACCAGTGGTAGCTGATGGCGACAGGGACGAGCACCGTTACAAACGGAGGTGATGAGCCGCTCGTCGTGGGAGACGAGGATGATGCCTCCGGCGAATTCGTTGAGCGCTCGGGCGAGGATGTCCACAGTCTCCACGTCCAAGTGGTTCGTCGGCTCGTCCAGCACGAGGAAGTGCGGCTTGAGCCAGCCCATCATCGCAAAGGCCACCCGCGACTTCTGGCCTCCGCTGAGCGTATCGATAGGCTGCAGCGCCAGGTCGCCCGAGATTCCATACTTGCCCAGGTGGGCGCGGTAGTCTTGTGGGTCACTTCCGGGCCAGTTCTGGACCCAGAACTGCAGCGCCGACACGTTCATGTCCAACTGCACTCATCGTCGCACACGTACGGGCGCAGTGGTGTGAGCACAAGGAGACGGGAGAGTGGCGAGGCAAACGGGCGAACGAAACTAACCTGGTCGACGTGGTGCTGGGAGAAGGTCGCGAATCGGAGGCGTCTGTTGATGATGATGTTGCCGCCCTTGGCGGGCATCTCGCCGGTGATGAGCTTCAGCAGGGTCGTCTTACCCTGACCGTTGGCACCCACCAGGGCGATTCGCGACTCCATGTCGAGATCGAAGGAAAGGTCTTCGAAGATGTTCCTCTGCTGGGCGAGGCCGCCCCGGTTCGGGTAGGCAAAGGTGACGTCGTTGAACTGGACCAGCGGTGGCGGCAGCTCCTCGGGATCGGGGAACGAGAACGAGCACGACGGGTCCTAAGCCACCACAACGACAGGTGTCAGACACAGACACAGACACACACACACACACACACACACACACACACACACACACACACACACACACACACACACACACACACAGGCGTGCAGGAGAAGAGGGTGGAGAGGGAGATGAGCATGCCTCGATGAGGGCTGGAATGACCGCCATCTTGTTGAGCATCTTGATACGCGACTGTACGAGGGCGGCCCTGTTGGCGTTGTAGCGGAAGCGGTCGATGAATCGCTGGGTGTGCGCACGCGCCTTGTCTTGGGCCTCGCGCGCCTGCACGCATGGCCAACGACACCGATCCAATCAGACACGAAAACCGTATTTTTTATTATTAAAAATACTCAAATATACCCAAATATAAGTAATTAATAAAAAGAGTAAAAGGAAAGGGTAGCACACCCTCATCTGGTTCTTGAGTCTGTCCATTCGCGTCTTCTCGAAGGTGTCGTAATCGCCGCGGTAGGGATCGAGCTTCTGCTGGGTGTTGAGATGCACGATATCGGTGACCACCTGCATGGACATATCGCATAAACAAGAAGAGATAATTAGTAAATAAACGTGTAGTGAGTCTTGTGATTTCAATGGAAATAACAAAGCACTGTGTGGAGGGGAAGGCTCGCTTTAACGCACGTTGTTGAGGAAAGTACGATCGTGAGAGACCGTGAGGAGGGTGCTCGTCCAGGTCTTGAGGTAGTTTTCGAGCCACACGACGGCGCTGACGTCCAACATGTTTGTGGGCTCATCGAGCAGCAGCAGATCCGGCTGACAGAAGAGCGCCCTGGCAATAGGCACGTCCGTGTAAGTAAAATAAATAAACAATTACAAAATACACCAAAAAAAAAAATGCAAACAAACAAACAAACAAAAATACAAAATGCCAACGCGCAGTGGTCAGAGAGCACCGGGGGAGGAGCGCACCTGGCCAGAGCGGTACGCATGCGCCAACCGCCCGAGAACTCCTTGGTGGGCCGCTCCTGCGCCGCAGGAGGGAAACCCAGACCGGACAGAATCGCCGCCGCTCTGAGAGCCACGGCCAGTTACACGTCAGGCACAAGGCGCCAACAAAGGGTTTGACGCACAAAGGTTTACGGGGGGCTTCCTGGCTTACCTGGCCTGAGCCTTGTCGGCTTCAATCTCGACCAGCTTGGCGTAGACGGTGACGAGGCGGGCGTCGGCGGTGGCATCGCCGTTCTTGGACGCCTCGGTGAGCATCTTCTCCTCCTTGACGAGCGCCGCCCGCTCCACGTCTGCCTCAAGCACGCTTTCGAGCACCGAGAGGTCGTTGCCCGCAGCCTGCGACAATCACCGAAACAGAGGTGCAAGGCGAGTGAGCGATTGAGCGAGCCACACACCACTCGAGCGAGCAGACACTCATGAACGCATACGGCGCGCGCGCGCACACACACACACACACACACACACACACACACACACACACACACACACACACACACACACACAAGACGGAGGCGCACCTCCTGCTCTACGTGAAGAATTTGAAGGTGTGCCGGAATGCCGGGCAGCTCCCTGTCGGCGATTGCTCGCAGGAGGGTGGTCTTGCCCATTCCGTTTCGGCCCACCAGGCCGTAGCGCCTGCACACGCGTTAAGTCGCCAATGAGAATTCAAAATGACAGCAAGGCCAGGCCCGCAGCTGCTTTGGGGCAAACCCAAACGTACCTGCCGTAGAGGAGTGTGATCTCACCGTCGCTGATGAGAACGCGGCTGCCCATGGAGATATCGAATTTGGTGAGGTGGAGATCCTTGACCAGCGAGCGGTCCGAGGCCCGTCGGGAGGGCGTAATGAAGGCCTGGTCGCGCTTGGCCAGCTGCTTCTCGCGCTGACGCTTCAGTTCGGCCTGCAGCTCGCGCTTCTTCTTCTCCTCGCGCTTGTTGCGCTTGCGCTCGGCCTCGTCCGAGCGATCGACGAATTCGGTCTTGGCGTTCTTGTTGCGGCCCAGCTTGGGCTGGTACACGAACAGCGACATTTGTGCCTCCTCGCCCTGCGGGATGGCATTGCCGATCATGATGGGCGCGTCCAGGAGCCGCAGCGGCGCCTCCCTGTGTGCCTGTGTCGAGGACGACGTAAGTGCACGTGAGTAACTGAACGAATAATGGACAATTCGGAAATAAATAAGTATAAATATTATCCTATGAATAAAGACAAAGGGAAAACGGGAGAGCGAACCTCCTTGGCGCTGCCGGTACCGAACATGAGCGAGTGCATCTTGGAGCAGATGTCGTCCAATTCGGTTTCCGATTCGATCGTGTCGGCCAAAAGAGGACCCACCGCGTCCTTGAACGTCTCGCCATCGCTGGCAGTGTAGTCGGCCAAAATACCTGCGGTCCCGTTGTGTTAAATGCACGTGGAAGGTGAAGGGATCCGTAAGGAGTACTGTACCAACGAGGTAGTCGATCACAGGCTCATCTACCTTCGAGAGGGAGGCGCCTAGGGCTTCAACGACGGCCTTTCTCGCCTTGTTCTCCGCCATTTCAAAAATTAAGTCTTGATGCGAAGATGAAGCGAATGTTGGCAGACGAATCTGCTTGCCGATGACCTTCGTACACTCCTCACCCCACTTCAATCTCTTCTCTTGTTCGGAGCTTCGCTAAAAGAAAGCAACTTTAATCCTTGTGTCTATTTCCACATTTTTTAAATTTTCCATGTAGCTCTACTAAAACGCCCCGGGGTGGTGCGGATTACCCAAGAAACTTGCGGTATGCACCTCCAAACCAGCCCTGCTCGCGGAACTGGGAAAATTGATAGAAGAGAAGATAATATCCTCTTTTTCTTTTGGCGCCTGAGTTGATTTTGTTGCGCTTTCAATTCCGGACTCCATCGCAGCCCTCACATCTCGACCATGGACGCCGGCAACAAGAGGAAGAGGGGCGGACAGAAGGCTGCCAATGGTGCCACCAACGCCAGATCGCCTGCCGCTGCAGGCAAGAAGAAATCGGGAATCGCACAGAAACAAGTGGCCAGCAAGGCTCATCAGGGTAAGGAGAAAGAAGTGCAGCAACAGAAGATCGAAGATGTGACGAAGGAGCAGGAAGAGGAGGAATTGTTGAAGGAGGACAGCGTTGAAGTCGAAAAGAAGGAAGATGCCTCGGCAGAGCCCGCCAAGGATGTGTCGTTTGCAGATTTGGGCGTCATTCCTGAGATTTGTGACTCATGCACGATGTTGGGATGGACCAAGCCGTCCGACATCCAAAAGGAGACTATCCCTCTCGCACTCCAAGGTACAAGACCGAAAGTTCAATAATCCGATTTATATATATTCAAGATTAATAATCGGCAATCGCAGGCAAGGATATCATTGGTCTTGCGCAGACGGGCAGTGGTAAGACTGGCGCCTTTGCCATTCCAATCCTCCAAGCGCTGTTGCAGAAGCCACAGCCTCTCTTTGCCGTGGTCCTCTCGCCCACCAGGTGCGTACAGCTTGGTTGGAAATCCTATTTCTGCCCTTGCTTCGTGTGCCGTAGAGCCACCCATGTCCACCCATGTTCTCACACCCCGCCTCCGCGCACGTCACCTGGTGTGTACGACACAGAGAGTTGGCCATTCAGATCGCCGAGCAGTTTGAAGCGCTGGGCTCCGTTATTCGCGCCAAGTCGGTGGTCATTGTTGGAGGAGTCGACATCATGGAGCAGTCTATCGCCCTCGCCAAGAAGGCACCTCCCGCTCGCTCCGCTCGTATGGGCACGCTCGTTCTCATCGTGCGCCCTGTCTGTGCCCTGTTTGTGCACCCTGCAGCCCCACATCATTTGCGCGACGCCCGGTCGTCTCCTGTTCCATCTCCAAAACACCAAGGGCTTCTCCCTCAAGAGCCTCAAGTATCTCGTGCTCGATGAAGCCGATCGTCTGCTCAACATGGACTACGAGGAGGAGATCGATCAAATCCTGGCCTGCCTGCCCAAGGTTCGCGTCCAACCCCCCTTTTCTCACTTTCTCCTCTCCCTACTATGTCGCGTTGTCTCTTCCCTCCCCCCCTCTCCTGAACTCTTGCGTGTGCGGTGTGGTTGGATGTGGCACATTCAGGAGCGCCACACCTACCTGTTCTCCGCCACGATGACGAGCAAGGTCAAGAAGCTCGAGCGCGCCTCGCTCGCTAACCCCGTCAAGATCTCCGTCTCGTCCAAGTACGGGCCACCCGCCCACCACTCACCACGCTGGAAACTAAATGAGCGCGCGCACCTGCTCATCGCCGCACGCACAGGTATTCGACTGTGGACACTCTGATTCAGAACTACGTCTTCGTGCCGGAGAAGTTCAAGGACTGCTACCTGGTCTACCTCTTGAACGAATTCGCTGGCAACTCCATCATCGGTGGGGCCCTTTCTCCCCTCTCCTCCCTTCTGCGCAAACTCTACCCTCCGTGATGCCTGTAACGGGCCGTCTCACGTTCCTCCTTGCCCCTGCTACATGTCACGCCGGTGCAGTCTTCGTGGCGACGTGTAACAGCGCGCAGCGGGTGGCGCTGATGCTGCGAAACCTGGGCTTCGAAGCTCTCCCCATTCACGGCAAGATGTCCCAGTCCCGGCGCATCGGTATGTTGCCTTGTTGACTCCAACACAACACACACAGTCATTGCATTCGTGTGACGGGTTAGCGGTGGCGACTCTCTTGGCCGTGAATTGTATATAGGCTCGCTCAACACCTTTAAGACGGGCGATCGCAACATCCTATTGGCGACCGACGTGGCGAGCAGAGGTCTCGACATTCCCTCCGTCGATCTCATCATCAACTACGACATCCCGCTCAACCCCAAGGACTACATCCATCGAGTCGGCAGAACTGCGCGAGCCCAGAGGGCCGGTAACACCTCCCCCCCCACCATCACCGCCACTGCGCCTCTCACCACCAACCACTACCCCTCCCCGCGCCTTTGTGTGTACGACCTCGCTCATGCGTGTGTGGCGTGGACGCACAGGTCGTGCGGTGTCGGTGGTGACCCAGTACGACATCGAGTTCTTCCAGAAGATCGAGCAGCTCACGGGCCTGAAGATGGAGATGTTCCCGACGGAGCGGGAGCACGTGATGCTGCTGCTGGAGCGGGTGATGGAGGCCCAGCGGTTCGCCACGTCGCAGCTCAAGGAGCAGGGCTTCAAGAAGGACGCCCGCAAGAAGCGTCGCGGGGCCGACGACCAGACCGGAGGCGACGACGGCGAATCCACCGTCATGAGCTCCATCAAGAAGCGCAAGAGCAAGCCCGCCAACAAGAAGCGCAAGTTTTGATCTGCGCCGCTTTTAATAAATAAACAAACGAACTACTACAACAACAACCAAGTCAAGGCATCCCAACAGATCACGAAGAGGAAGAAGGCGCTGAAGACGATGGAGAAGCAGCGGAAGGTGGAGTGTTGACCTGGGCGAGGCAGTGTTCGACGATTCGCGTCAGGGCCGAGAACGGGTCGTAGTCCCACCGGTCGAGGTCGTCCCCGCCGTGGCCAAAGGCGCGGAAGAAGTCCAGCAGCTCGCCGAGCGTGGTCATCTTGGCCACGGCCTCGCGCGCCCGCCCACAGACCTCGTCCGACTCGATGACAATGTGATACGACACGCACTGCCGCGACGTCGGCCAGTGCCTGCAGGCGTCGAATTGTAAGCAAGACATGCCCGCACACGTGTTTGTATGGGGGGGGGGCGAGGGGGGTCCACCTCGACACGAGGAAGAAGCTGTGCCAGGGCAGGTTCTCGCTGAGTCGGATCTGTGCGTTGAGCGGCGAGAAGCTTTGCCAATGCTGGTCGCATGGCACACACACCACCGTCAACTTGTCCGCATAGAAACGGGAGGCGGGACGTGGCGTACGATGATGACGGCTCGTCGCTCCATTCTGTTGAAAGGCAGGCCGTTGAACTTGGAGTCCTGCATGTTCATGTGAGTCTCCTCCACGCCCGACGCCCCGAACAAGCCGACGTCCACGTCTGTTTCCACCTGTAATGAGGCCAGCCAGTGAGGGAGTGGTGAAAGTGTAGAAGAACTGAGGCGAGGGCTACCTCGAGCTCGGGCGTGAACTGCACGTCGGGCAAGGTCCAGGTGTGGGTGATGACGTTGATCTCGCGTCGCGAGTCGCACATGAAGTGCTGGCACTCCTTCATGCTCGGGATCGGGTGCACCATGAGGTAGAATGACGACGACTCGGTGGCGAACCACGGCGAGGCCGGGCCTGTGAGCTCCTCCCAGAGGCGGTGGGGCAGCAGAGACCGCCCCTGCGGCCTGGCGTCCAGCGAGCGCTGTAGAAGCTCGTAGGGAAGGGAGAGCAAGACAAACGGCAGGGCGGGCTCGTAGTCGTCCTGCGCGTACACTCCGCAGTGCGGCACGCAGTGGTAGCCCAGGCCATCGAACAGCGGCACCGCCAGAGGGTCTCTAGACACCAAAGTCTCTTCGTTGTGCAGCACCTCCACCGCATGCTCGTGGTGCAGGTCTTGGGTGGTAATGACTTGGGCAGGGACGACGGGACGCACTTGCAGAGCAACCTGAACCTGAAAGGCGCCCTCGTCAAACGTGCCCGTCGGGGTGGCGCTCTTGGGCAAGTGGTGGCCTGCTCGCGGTGGGGTTGCGGCCTCTGCGTCCATCACGGCCGTGAAACTTTTCCATCTCCACTCTGGGGAAATGATCAAAATAAAATAATGGAAATGTTGTCGGCCGCAAAAGAAGAACCAGGAGAGGTGATGTCGCCGTGTTCACCTCGCGGCACAACGAACATGCGCTATGCCTGATGGAGGCGACTGCATGGACTGGAAGATCTCAGGGACAGCCTAAAACGAAAGTCGGTTGACAAGAGGCCCCAGCAGAAAGGAGCCCCGTGGCAGTGATGGTGCCCACCAACGTTGGCCTTGATCAGAGGAGCACGAGGGAGACCAGCTCAAGCAGCCTGATTGTGGGCCACGTTTGAAAGTCAACCGAATTCGGAGTGGGGTCATGGCAAAGCCCACAACCGAGAGGTAGAGAAGTGCACGGAATCACGGAGAGAACCTGGCGGGCGGACAGAGGGAGTCGGCCTCCCGCTGAGCCTTTTTAATGGAGCGATGGCGGATAGAAGACAAATCACTAACACTACAAGAAGAAGCAAGCATGTCCGATAACACAGCACCCACGACCACCGACTCCCAGCCAAAGGAACGCATGATCGACCTGCTGGGCCGGTTCGACACGGCGATGATGGTCAGTGAGTGCGGCAAGACCGGCCAGCTCCACGCACGCCCCATGGTGGTGGCCAGGGTCGACGAGGGGTTGAACCTATGGTTCTTCACCGAGCTCTGCGCGCCCAAGATTGAGGAGTTGAAGACCAACAACAAGCTTTGCGCTACCTTCCAAGACAAGGATAAGTGGATCTCCCTCGCTGGTACGGCTTTGCTTTCTCCGCCACACCAACACGTAGAGCTGCCGCGATGGTAAACTCACCCCTATTTTGTTCATGTGCAGGTAACGGTCGCGTCGAGAATGACAAGTCCCTCAAGATGGAGCTGTGGAGCGCCCATGGCGAAAAGCTGAGGAAGTGGTTCCCCGAGGACAAGAGGCTGGACGACCTCACCCTGCTCGAGCTTGAGACCCAGTGGGGCGAGTATTGGGACTCGACCGGCGTTCTGAAGCCCCTCCAGTACGGCGTGGAGGCGCTCAAGTCCGTCGTCACGGGCACTCGCATGGACGCCAACAAGTCCGGCAGCCACGCAAAGCTCAGCCTCAGCGACTCCTCCACCACCCCCACCGGCGTGTCCGCGCAGTAGTTGCGCCAGCTTAGCGCCTTGATCCCTCCTGCAGAGCAAGGAGTATTGAACATAAAACATACCCATTCAACACAGGCCAATTGAACAGAGAACTCCAGGAAGGAGGGGTGGAGGCAACGGAGGTATTAGGGATGCGCCTTTGCTTCTATTGGCGGTGCTTTGGTGGGTCGCGACTTGCCAAGTTGGCGTTAGAACGCACTCTACGTTTCCACGCCCCCCGCCTCTGAGCCTGCGCTATTGGTAACTCTTCTGCGGGTTCGCAGGTCATCGCCAAGATGTCGCTCTGTACTGCGGAAGAGCAAATAGAGGGGCGTCTGCCAATTAACGGAGAGGAAAGGGCTTCTTATTTGTTGCGAGTGGCGGTCAACAAGCCTCGTCTCCGTGGGTATGTACATAGTGGCTGGAACAACAGAGCCAGAGTGTAGCGGGGGCTTGGAGGGAAAGACTAGTGGGCCTCAGGTTGCGAGGGCGCGGAGCCAATGGCCTCGGTGGGGGTTACGTCCTCGGGTAGGTTGTCCACAACCACCTTGGCCGGGTTTTCCACAGACGCAGCGCCTCCCTCGGTCTCCTCATACTCGCCCTGGTCGTCGAAGTTGGGGTCCCGCTCGTCGAGTACGTCCACGCCGTCTTCTTCGCCTGGGAGACCCCAGCCGGCGAAGCCTCCCTTCTTGGGCAAGCCCCTTCCGACCATTCCTACAGGAGAGTAGAGGGTGTAAGTAAGACACGCAAGATTGGTGCGAATTAGGAAGATCCTGAACAATCTTACCAGAATGCCTGTCGAAGCCCATGTGCTTGGCGGGACCAGCGCCCCTCCTGGGTGCTTGGTGCCTCTTATTGTCGTGCGACATTATCGTTGCTGTTGAGTGGTATAAACGTGTAGCGTGCTGTCCGCGAGGTTGCTCGCTGGTGCGGTGTGAGATGAAGGTGTGCGGTTGGGTGATACTGACTGTGGTGTGTTGCCTGCCTTGGTTTTTGTAGAGGTTGGGGGGGAGGGTTCCGTTGTCTCTTCCGCGTCCAGTACCCCTTCCGCAAGAATGCCGCTACGTTTTCATTCGATTTCATCAGAACGCCAATCAAAAATCACACAATTTTCGGAAATGCCTCTAATTCCTGCTCCAACACGTTCTGTGGAATGTGTCGACACCTCTGGAATGCCAAACACAGAAAATAGGCGGAGAGCAACGAAGGCGGGCCGCGAGTTAGGTGAGCTTGTGGAAGAGCTGCTCCTGCTCGGGGCTGTCAAACCGAGGCACGAACGTGATCGGCTTGATCTCGGTGAAGCCTTCTGCGAGGCTGGGCTCAGCGTAGTGGCTCTTGTACCTGCATTACGGCGGTAAGGCTACGCTCGACAAGAAGGAGAAGATTACACACTAGCGAGTTGGAAAAGCGTACATGTTGTAGGCGATGCCAGGCACACGTTTCACGCCGGACACATTCTGCAAACGAGTAGCCCGGAGAAGTTAACTCGTTAGCGGAGAGCAGCGCACTGCGACACGACAATATGCGAGCTTACTGTACCTCGCGATAGATGTTGAGATGTTGCGCAAGCTCAATCGGAGTCTTGAAGGCGAAGCAGCGCACAGGAACGCCTGGGGGCGAGAGGCGATGCACCCACAAGGAACAGAAACGCGTTTAGTGTGGCCAGCGTGTCATTAAGTTAGTTAGTTGAAGTAGGCAAACGTTACCATGGGCTCTGGCGATGCTGATGTACTGGGCGCGCACAGCACTACTCGGGTTGGTGTTATCAATCACCACGCTGTGGAGCCAAGCCAAATGAGTGGGAACTTGGTTAAAACGCGATGTGGTGACCACCACCACACCACAACACCATCACTACCACAACAACACCTCAACACCACAAAAACACCACAACATCACCACAAATTGTCCGTCACAAATGGGCGCCTGTACCTCTTGCCATTCGCGAGAGCGGTTTCCGTGGCCTTTATGCAAGCCGACTTCGTGTGAAGGGTGTCCTGGTTGACGTGCACGTAGCCGTGCGGAACCAGGTGGCGCTTGGTGAAGGTTGATTTGCCCGACTGACCGTGTGTTGTGTGCGTGGTAAGAACAGGGAAAAAGACAAACAGCACATAGAAAAAGAAAGAAGAAGAGGGACGAGAGATTCGTACACCAGGGAAACCAACGCATATGATCATCTCCTGTGATGCGGAGGTGAGGCTCCCTTCGTAGGCCTTAGCGTCTGGGCCCAGAGAACAACCAGTCAGTCACCGAGCGTTTGCGCACCGTAAGAGCACCCGCAAGTACCTGAGGAACCTAGCACGGTGGCTGGCTCGAGGGAGCCCCAGTCAAAGTGCGAGGCGTCGGGCTGGCCCAGGAAGCACGTCTCGGGAATCTGGAACGGGAGTCCGACGTTGCGCGCAAACTTGCGGTCCGAGCAAGAATGGTCCTTCTTCGTCGAGGCATTGCCATCCCAGGCCTTGGCTCGGCCTAACCACCATGAAATGTCGTGAGGGTGAGTCGGGCACATTCACGTGAGGGGTGTATGCAAGGAGTAGGCGAGGGCGTCACCCGCAGCGTCGCCGCAGTAGAAGGACTGGGCCTTGTCGACGGCCACGCCGCCGTTGTGGTGCGTAACAAAGTGGTCCCACATGGCGGTGGAAGGCTTGCGCCATTTGTCCTCCGTGGTAGCCACGAAGGCCTGCAGAGGGATCCCGAGCTGCGCGGCGATGTCCTGGATCTTGCCCTGGATGTCCCTCGCCTGCGACTTGCCGTTGGCGATCCCCGCCTGATTGGTGAAGATCACCAGCTTGTAGCCTTGCTCGTGCAGCTCCCTTAATCTTTGCGGCACCTGCGGCTTCCACCAGGTCCAGTCATCACGGCCTGACCACACGCAGAGGGGGAGGACAAACCAAATCAGCTCTGGCTCACACGCAATGCAACCTGGCCAGCTGTGAGAGAGGCCGAGGGCCACGTACCGGTGGCGAAGGCCCGCCCAGACTTGGGCGTGATCAGGGTGTCGTCCTGGACAGCGGTCGTTAGGAAGGGTCGCCCCCGAGGAAGGGCGAGGAGCGCTTACCATGTCAAACGAAGCGATCTTGGATGAAGGCGGAACATTCCCATCCAGTATGAGGAGAGTGCCCTCCACGCTCGACCACGACGCGTTCGAGGAGAAGGAGGAGGAGGAGGAAAACCCCTGCTGGCCCTGGGCGAACAACACTGCGCACGTTTTTGGTGAGAAGACAGCAGCTCGCGCACCAGGCCCTGCGGGTCACTTACCTTGCTGGCTCCCTGAGCGAGTCCCAAAGTGGCTGAGTGTGGTCGGGGTGGCAAACACGCTGCTTACGAGCCCCTGAGGTGGAGGACAAGTGTCAACAAACGCTTCACTACCCAAGCAACAGCGAAAAGAAGGAAACGACGATGTAATGACGTGTTACAACGAACCTCCCCTGTCGAGGCCGAGCCGTACTGCCGCTGCAGCTCCGCTTCGGTGATGGTACCGCGCAGCACTTGGTCCTGCGATGGGGCCGGAGTGGTTTGCTTGGGTGTTGAGCTCGACTGGTCGCGTTGTAGGTATGAGACATGAGGCGATACCTTTACGCGGCCCTTGGCCTCGCCACTGAGAACGCCGGTCTTGTACAGCTTGGCCACATGCAGCAACATTCGGGTGGTGGCATTCTGCGACGCGCCGCCCGTGGCCGGCTTGAAGGCTGTGCGACGTGGCGAGCGCGGTTGGCCAAGGAAGGGAGGGCGGCGGCGGCTGGGAGGAATACGTACAGCTGCTGACCGGGTGTGCCCAGAACGTGGAGAGGGCGAAGCCGCTTGGCGCTGTCTGCGCTGAGGAGGAGGAGAAGGAGGTAGCGGGTGTAGGCGCGAGGTGAGTTCGGACCTTCTTCTCCGACAACGTGGCCATGGAGTGGCCAGAAGCCTGCGACGTGAAACTGGCCAACGAGAAAGAGGAGGAGGAGGAAGAAGAAGAAGCGATAGAAGACGGAGCCACCCCAGGATTAGCGAAATCGTTGAGCGATGTCGCGAAAACGTCCGCTTGTGGCCGAGCATCAAACATATTGGCGTCGCTGAAGGTCGACTGGATGGAGGAGGCAGACGAAAAGGGATTGAACGCTGCTAGGTCGGCCATGGCTGTGTGACAAGTGTTCGAACTAAATGCGCTTCCCGCCAAGTTGAGTTTTTATCGGGACACCTGAAATATTTACGAGAAAAGGAAAGCGAATTACTATTCATTTTTATGAGATCAATGCATTACACGCGAAAAAAGGGAAAAGAGGTCTTCATTTTGTACAGGAGAAGGACAAACAGCTACGTCGCGTCGGTGGGTTTGGTGATTTCTCGGATGAGTGTTCGTGGGTTGGACGCGGATCCTGCGCCCCCCTCCTTCAGCTGCTGCCACTGCTTGTGGTACGACGCCAGCGCGCCCTTGACCCATCGGTCCGCCGACTCGTCGAAGCCTTTGATCTCCCGCAGCGTGCCGTTCAGGTAGTCCACCTGCCCGCGCCCATCAGCAACAGGCGCGTGCACACACACACACACACACACACACACACACACACACACACACACACACACACACACACACACAAGACAAGGAGCTGGAGCGCGTCACGCACCTGGAGGGCAAGAGTCTGTGTGGCCTTCTCCACGTCCATCGGCGTGAACCTGAGCTGCTGCAGCAGCTGTCTGTCGTCCTTGCTCAGGAAGTCGGGGTAGTCGGTCTCGCCCGCCTTGAGCCTCTTGGCCATCGTCTCCTCCTGCTCGGCGGCCTTTTCCCTCGCTGTCGTCCTTGCTCAGGAAGTCGGGGTAGTCGGTCTCGCCCGCCTTGAGCCTCTTGGCCATCGTCTCCTCCTGCTCGGCGGCCTTTTCCCTCGCTCGTTTTACCTTTTCGCTCTTCTTGTTGTACAGCTGACGTAGGTCTTCCCATTGCTCCTGCTCCTTCTGCTGCCTGTCGACACACACCGCACGCACGAGCGGGGCCAACATCCAACCGTCATCAGGTGAGAGAGCATCAAATGACCAGAGCGCGAACGGCCTGGCCACGTACCGCTCGATTT